>JAWWEM010019940.1:0-20562 GCA_035582935.1 Ormyrus thymus | reverse complement strand
CTAGGAAATGGTTAAAACATGTGGAAAAAAGCGTTTCATAAATGGGAGAAAAATGGGCGATTTCCACCAGGGTTACATCAATAAATTTGATCCTAAATTTGATCAAATTGACAAATATATATATTTTTCATTTTTTAGAAACTTGAAGTTTTTAAAAGAGTGTCAAGGCATTGCATATAAAATTTTAATTTATACATGCGCTTTGTGTTTCTCTGGGAACTGTATAGTAAAAATTATTTATTTACAATAATTACATATGTAAATAACGCGCAAATCTTATTTTTATCAACTCAAATAATTTTCAACATAAACCAGAAAACTTGTTGCCGAAACCTAAATTATTATCACATCGCGACAATCAATTTCAGACTTCAGTCCAATGTGTAAAAAGCCTAACGTCAAAGGTAAATCTGCCTAGCTGCACCTTATGAAACGTGTTGGCATTTCTGATGTTGGTAAACGAGCAGTGCTATGTAGTTCTAAAAAAGGAAATTATATAGTGGTCCAAACCGTCATCCTTGAAGCACCAGTGTGTATTCCGGTTTCAGCAACATGTTTGTGAATCAAGTGTACAATTTATTATACTGGTACAATGCCACATGATATAAAATAATAATATATAAAAATATAAGATAAAAAAACCTCTTTTGGAGATTGTTTAAAAGGTAAGGATTAATGTTTTAGTAAAGATTTATTAACTTCGTTGAAAGCTTTCTTTTGTAATCAATTTTATTTAAAAAGTGGTACTGCATAGAGGTTAATACCTTACAGTAGTCTTTGAAATTTGCTTATTAATAATTACTTATTATGCTAAAATATTTATGAAAACGAAAATGTTATAGTTTTTAGGTTAAGTTTGTTTCTAAAAAAACAATAAAAATCCGTTATCGGCTCAGTGCTCCGTTGGCATCGAATCGAGCGAATCATTCCAAAAAGTTACAATATTCGTGCACAAGATGGCCTCAGAGATTTTCCTCGGCAGTGGCGGGACGTTTCATCGAGCGCTGCTCTTTATGCTTCAACTTGGCTGGCGGTCGCGGATGAGATTACCTTTACTTATAATCATTGGGTTGATTGCGATGGATATTAGAATGCAGCTAGAGATCGATATTGAGTTTTAAATTCATGCGCTGTTACTGTAAATACTTCCCCATTGTTGAAAACCATTCATTTCAAAACAAATATTAGACTGAATGCTAAGTTTAGAAACGTTTTTGATTGTAGAAGATATTGATTTTAAAGATTAAATTATTACTAATAGAACGTTATTTTAAGTTTTGAAAAAAATATTTGTATTAGTGTCTTGTAAATACAACTTTAATAATGTTTATATTTAAATGATACATATAAGAATATTTATATTAAGTTTATAAACATAATTGCATCTCTATTTTATGTACAATTTAAATACTAAGAATTAGTTACTTTTTGTGATTCCATATAAATGCTATAGATAGATTTTCTACAATTCCCTACAATTTGTATTCATCAAAATATAATTAATTGCATAATGTACCATTGATAAGAAGAAACCGCTTTATAACATTAATGACAATTGTAATTTCTGTAAAAAAGCTTTTTGTATATGACGTGGAAAATGTCCTCGAACTAATATAATAAAAATGCTATTAAAAATATTATTATTATTGTAATTACTGAATTACTATCCAAATAAATCTGCTGTTTCTAAGTTAAAAAATCTCGAAAATTTTCTGAAATCCACTCCAAAAATATAAGAATATAATTTTATTCTTCCCACAGAACTTGTTTGTAATAATATTTTTTAATGTAAGTAATTTTTACGATTTAAAAATTATTTATAAGCCTCTTTTTTAGCTTAAAATTAAATATCTCTTTTTTTAGATTGGATTTGGTTATAATTTAAAAAAAGTGATTGCTTAGAAATGAAACTCGATACAGTCAATAGTCGCAAATTAATTATAGCGTAAAAACTATTACATCGCAGGACAAGAATCACTCGTAAAAGACAGTTTCTAGTGTACCGCTCTTACTCTAAATCTCGAGTGTCAATTAAACGGAACTGGAAAGATTGCTTTGATTTTTCTACGTTACGAAGGGAATGAAGAAAGAATGAAATAGTGACTCCAAGTCCTCGAGACAAATAAGCTCTTTATTTGATCCCAGCAGGAAAAGGCGAAAGCGGCGAGGGTGGGGACTTTATAAAAGCTCGGAGCTTTGAACTGCTCTTGCACTTGTTCCATAGTCACCGTTATTGCAACATTTCACATTTCTAAAGATGAATATTAAATTGGCATTTTTCATTTTCACGTGCGTTAACTTATTCAGTGTATTAGGGTCATGCGCCAAGTTTGATACTGATAAATTGGGTGAGAATTTTCAAATAATAACGTGTGCGATTAAATAAAATTACTTTAAATAAGTAAATTAAAGAGGTTTCGTTTAAAGAAACGAGAGCTTTTAAGTGAAAAATATATATATATACCTCTAAAGATAAAACTTATCGTGACTACTGAAATTTTTAACATTAATGTTAAAATAAATAAATCTAAGTGCTTACTTTGCTCATAAATTTCTTGCTGCATATGTTTAGTTTTTTTTACAATATTCAGTTTTATAATTTAAAACTTAAATTATAATTCTTAAGTGCCGTAAACCATTATATTTTCAAAATCTTTTCATTCCCTTACACCAAAAATACAAATTGTCTTTGAAAACTACTAACATTGGTTCGAATTGGTCGCTAGAAAGAAAAATCATTGCTTTTATGAAAGTCTTGAAGTACATAATTGTAAGACCTAATCAAATGAATCTCGATGCCGTATTTGGAGTGATGTTTGCTGAAGGTAATTACAAAACTTTTAATTAAAAATCTAATTAAAAATCTTACATTTAAACTACAACATCAATGGAAAATTTTAAACTTTTACAGCTATTACTTTTTTTTCGAGGCAATCTAATATGAAATATAAGAAATTGTTTTATTACTTATTTATTTCTTTTCAGCTCATCTTCAAGCTAGTGTCTTACATAGAAATATGATGTTTTTGGATAATTACCAACAGAACCTTGTTGAAAAAGCCTTAAGACTTGCAAAAGACACGCGACAGATTATCAAACGATCTCAACAAAACCATCCGCGTAAATATATAATTTTGAATTAATTATTTGTTCTCAATAGGTTTTCTCAAATAATTTACTTCATTTTAAAAAAATTAAAAATTTACAATGGCTTTATTATTTAAAAAATAAAGAATTTCGTTTTTTATTACAAAATTAATAAAAGCACCTGTATTATTAGCATAAATCTGGTTTTTATACCATTTCTTTCCCAGTCAACGCACTAGTCAATCATCCTGAAATTTGGATGAAAACAATGTCCTGGAAAAAAATGGAAATAGAAAATGAACTTTTTCCCGATCCAGATATAACAATAGAAAAAGTAACCGATTCCATTTTTGCTGGACACCCTCAAGAAGACGAAAGCGACGTTTGTCTTACGAACTTGATTCAGCATTGTAATCTTAAAAAACAATGTAAAGATTTTATACTGCACAATGAAAATAGTACCACTGGATATCCTCTCACACATAGACTGCTAACTATACAAGTTATGAATGCTGTAAGCTGTTGAATGTTTGATAATTTTTATAAATCTATCATCTTATTTATTATTATTAAATCTAGTTTTGTTTTGCAGCTTTCTTGTAAAAATGATATCACACGATTTTTTCCACACCTCAGGCTTAAATTCTGTTCGTTAATTATGCAAGATCTTATAAATGTTGAAGCAACTGGTTTTCCAAACGTCAGTAAAGACTTGGCATTAGAACAAGGTTTCTTTTATTTTACCTATTCTTTTTTTGACGTTATTCATTCATGTATAATTTGAAAACTTACAATTAAAAAGTTCCTGGGTTTCTTGATTAAATCGCAGTAAAATAATGAGTCTTAGAATGTCTTTCTGCCTTCACTGATGATTGTTTTAGAAATCAATACCAGGGAACTGGCGGGCATGACGTGAAAGTTGTTCAAACTTCCTTTACGGACGATAAATCATCAACTCATTTGCTCATTTTAAGGAAATATATAAACATTCTATTTATTGCAAAAATTTGGTACTGGCGTCAAATCTTAAATTGTCCGCGATTAAATAAAAATTAAATTTTTAGTGTTATAAACTTAATTGCTATTTAATTACAATCTTTATAGTTTAAATATTGCTTCAACATTCTAGTTTTCTTATGCGGTATGGAAGGCTACACTGATTTTCTAACCGATCATTACGAACAATTAGTGTTAGATTGGCAGCATCCAAGTGGTTGTTACAGCGGAATAGGGTAATTTATTAAAATATATATATTATAAGAGTGACAAAAATTAAATTTTAAAATTCATGTATATTAAATTTCAGATATAACAAAAGTAGAAGTAGGAAGCGAGACCGTAGGGAAGCATCTTTTACCGATTTTGGCTGCGTGAATCACACGACAGGCCTCGGAGCAGCAGTATTGTCGTTAATGATTCGCAAGGATATAGAATTACTCATGAAGGCTTAAATAAATAGTGGACAGAAGGATATTTTCGTGCACATATTAAGAAAAAAAATGTTTTACCGGCTGCTTTTTGTCAAAGGAAAAAATGTATACCTTTTGAAAACCAGTAGTCCATTTTAATTTATTCGCTATTGAAAAGGAATACAGTCGTCCAAAAAATAAATTCATTTTTACGAAACATGTTATTGTATAAAAACTGAAACATATAAGAGAATTGGCAAAAGAAAAAAAATTATACACAGTTTTAAAGAATTAGAAAAACAGTCTTTATATAAGTGTCTATTACCAATTCTTGTCTACACTTGGATTTTGTAATTGGTCTTGTCACTCCTCAGTGGAAGAGTACAAGAGTGTTTAGTCACGTTAAAAAAATTTTTATTAGAATAATTTAATACCTTGATCTTTATTAATTTAAATAAATTACACTTTCCGATCTTTAAAGTAACAATTTTTTATATAGATGCATGCGTATTATCGACATGAAAAAGCGCAATGACGTTAACGTCTTCAGATCGCTGCTATATGGCACTCATATTATTCTTTGATTGTCTTTGATGAAATGCAGTGCATAATTGGTACGCAAATCACATTTGATTTCTGTCATGTATACAAAGTAGTAAGAAGTGCCAATGAATCTCTTACAAAAGATATTTTATATATGAGTGACGTATCTTTACTTGCGAAAAAGTTTTTTGTAAGTTTGCTTAGCTCCATTGATCATCATAAAAATTGTCGATGTTTGTTTTTTTCTGTATAAAATATAAGCAGATTAATAATAATAACATCACTAAAAATTTTATTACCTGAGAAATACTTCGTATTATAAAAATGGGTTATGCGCTGTATTAATTTAATTTGTTACTTATTACGGACATAAAGACTCTAAAATTTTTATAAGTTTTTGTTTGAACACTCTTGGTAGATTTTTCATTTACAGGCTTATTAACTTCTGGAGATCGTTTTGGATGCGAGTCTTAAAATAAAAATATTTTTATAGATGATCTAATAATCTAATAATGTCTATGTATTATAAAGATAAACTTGACATATGTATATGAGATACATAATTTATTTAGTTTAATTTCAACATTATATAATATATATATAATTTTTTCTAAAATTTATTAGATAAACTTTGAAGATAATAAATTAAATAATAAGGTGTACGAATAATTATGTTTTATAGTAAACACAACATGGAAACGTTAACAAATGTGGTAATTACAGTATTAGCATACATATTAAATTAAACGTGTAATATATTAAATGTTTATGTACAATGCATTTTCTGTTTTAATAAATATATTTTTTCAACGATACCGTAGATAAAGTTTGTAAAGTGCGCACTTTCAGAACGTTTAAATAAAATTACATTTTAAAGAAGTTTATATAACATTAAAAAAAGAATTCGTATAAAAATAAATTACTTGCAGTTTGTTTACCTTACTTGTTACAATTATTTTTACAAAAAGTTAAAAAAAATGGCGGAACTACATAACTAAGCATTGAGTCTTAAATGTGTTATGCGATAGAGTGGTTAACTTTCGATTTCTTCTAAAATTTAAGGCCGCTGGTAAGAATACGGTCTTCCGTAAGGACCAATTTTAAGGCTCATCTTCTCAAGTCTTAATTGTTGGAAGTAGCTGTAGACCACAAACCAAAAGTATGTGTAAACCACTGAAAATATAAATATTCCATGAGATATTGTCCAAAAACTTACGTAAACTTCGCATATTTAAACGATAATTACCAACTGTTATGAGACCGAATATTAAAAATAGAACTCCATATAGAATGTGGTAAACCTCATTATCGTTTAGGAATAGAGTGATCGATGTATATAGAACACTAACAAGTAAACCGACAAGAAGTAGAACTCCCAGGACCACCCACGGTAACATCATAATGGTATTTTTCTGAAATATGCGATGAAAGTCAGAGTCAAAATAAATAAATCTAAATAAAGAAAAAAAGTACTGAATAATTACCCTTAAAGCTCCTACGATCATCAACGTTGATAGAATAATCGTCATGACGAGGTTGATCGTGTAGACAATTTTGACTATGAACGGATCTATGTCGATTATTATAGTTTTCCACTGAACATTCGTCGTGAACAGAAGAACGATCGCGACGATCGCTAAAATCTGAAAAATTTTAAATAGTTCAAGTTGAAGAATAATGGAAATTGAAGTACTGATTTTTGGATTTAACTTTCAAAAGTTACTTACTATGCAGCATATTCCGCTGAAAAGCGTTCCGGTTTTCAATGAAAAACATCCGCAACATGATGTCAGGCGGAACCTAGAACTGAAAAATATTAATATTATTACAAAACTTCTTGATAGTTACAGTATTAAATTATCAATAATATACAAAAAGTTTCCTAATTTGGATAAAGTTTGCATTGCTATCATTTCGCTACGCTATGATTAAAATGGGCTTTTAATCAATAATCGAGAGTGAAAGTATTTATAAATTTTTTTTAACAATTAAAAATAACAAAATAAAAATGCATATTTTCAGCTACAAAAATACTCTCAAGCTAATCTCATCATAAAATAGATCCCTTCCCAATTTTATTTTAAAATTGAAATAAACAATTCTCCACGAAACTCTTTAGATATTTTGAAAGCTATCCTGTTCATGCGTTTATTCAGTCATTGAAATCCAAAAAATTTCACGCCCAAGCAATAAAAAAACAAACAAAAAGAAAAACTTCCGAAACCATCTCTGCACGAATACCTGAAAAACAATCTACCCGCAAGCTCGCGCGCTCAGCCGAATAATCGAGCCAGCTTGATAAATCAGCGACTGATGAAAACAAAGTCCGCCGCTCGGATAAACGGCGCCAGGTATTCGCGGAGGTCCCTCGCGCGCGCCGGAGAGAAGAGCGCATCGCGCAGTCGCGAGTCCGCGCGCGTATATAGGTCATTGCCGTTTTCGTTTTCGTTCACTATTTTGGATTCTTGAACGGCTATTTCAGATTCTTAACCGACCTTACACTCGCCGCCGACCTTCGCGCAGTCGCTCGCTTCGGCTTCTTTTTCCTTTTCCCGTCTTTCTCGCTTTGGAAAAATCTATTTTCGCTGAAGTTCAATGGCGATCATTGATTACTGCAATTGAGAGCTTTGTTTGTTTTTCTTTTTATCAAGAGCATATGTTAATTTCAACGTATTTCGGGAAAGCGGACATTTTCTGTAAATTCAATCACAAATCTAACGAATAAAAGTGATTATTGTTTATCTTGCAACATTAAGTTTTCTGATGAAAAGCTAATAATAATAATCATCGATATTATTATAAATTTGTTGAAAAAAAGGCGGAACATTCAGTCAGGGCATTCAGTACCTGCAAAATTAATCGCGCAGACGAAATATCTCGAGGTACGCGCTTACCAAGCGTTTCGTTGAAAATTGACTCTCGATAAATAAGAATGACGAAATGAAAATCAAATAAGGTCATAACTGCACGCAACGAGCAGGAGCCGATGAATGCAGAGATTAGTATGGTACAGTCAGTCAAAGTCTAGAATATCTGTCGGTCGCTTTCACATTATTATCTAGATTGCGGTAGTCCCGATGTGTATGTGCATGTAAACCGTATTGTGGCGGGCGTACTTTCTCATGCAGGTTGGAGCAGCAAATCCGCAAATGATTAAGAGGATATATCGAAGGCGCGGTGTAATGCTGCGCCGTGCCGACGTCGTGCCTTGAAATATATTTCACGACTGCGATTCGTGTTTCACGTTTCTACATCGAGACGATTGATTGGTTTATAGTTCTCGAATAGATAAATCATGTAACGTTATTTAATGAAAAAAAAAGAAAACAAAAAAAAAACAAAATTGAAACGGTTCGTATGCATATAAAAATTGTCGTAAGGGTAGAATTATAATGAGGTTTCCCGATTGGTGATTGCTGCGAGAACGAGACAGGAGTATCTTGGTTTATCGTATACGCAGATTAAATTAGAAATGCAATTATGAAATAGGTTCTAATAAATTACAGCACACGAACCGCTATCCAGGGAATGAGCGCAAAAGAATATAAATTTAATTATGAAACTTTACCTACTGGTGCTATAGTCATCCCTCCTACACTTTTATTTTGAGTTCAGCCAAAAATGTATACGCTCAGCTAAATTTTAAGCAGGTTTTCTTTTTTCTCGACTAGCCGTCACGCAAATCGGTTGAAAATTATAATTTTATACTCGGGACAGTGAACGTCGGCGCCTTCTTCTCCGCGTGGCCGTTTTTGCAGTTACACAATCTTGGAAGCGCAAAGAGTCTGCACGGTCCCGTCGGCAAAGAATCTACGAGATAAGAGGATGCGTATTTTCATTAAGTTGTTTTAGCGTCTACGCTTGAAACGTTGCGTAACTTCGAGTGATTTTCAGTGTAACCGATTGAAACGTGCACTTGCCGATGCAAATGGTAGAGAAATAAAAGAAAAAATGGAATCGGCGTTGACATAACTTTTCACTTTTTGAAACAGTTTAGATTTAAATATGGAGCTGGTTTTGTAAATTCGTTGTGGAAAATTAGCATGTTAAATAATGTTAGTAGCTAAAACACATTTTGTATTTTACAATTATGCATATCAACGTATGCTAAATACGCTTTATCTGCTTTTGCTATGCAAACGAGGTAACGTAATTATTTTCCTCCATCATCGGCCCGGACACTTTTTTATCGAAAGCAGAAATAAAAAGAAAATCGAATTTTTCCCCTCACAAAAACTTTGTAAAAGAAGCCGAATCACAACAGAGCCGTAAATTAAATCGGCGCATTCTCGGAAATACTCCTACATTCCCGTTTTATTTACTCGGCCACTAAAACTCGACGTGCGTCATCGAGAAACTTCAGCAGCCGAACGAGCGGTCGAATCCTACACGCGTGTATATATCCTTAACGAACCGCGTCGAAAAAGGCAATAAGCGCCGCGATACAAAGGCGGAAAGAAAACGCGCGGCGCGGAAAAGCGTTTGATTGCGCAATGAAAATATTCGCCGCCGCCGCCGCTCGGCGTATTGCTCAACGCGGCAGATAAATAAAAAGACTCTGCGTGAGCGCGAAATGCAAAGCGGAGAGGAGGTGGGTGTCTGCTCGGCAGTGTATATATTTTCGGTCTCCTCGGCAAGAAAAGAATGTGCTTGAGATCAGAATGGATTGGTACATGACCGTGAGTCTCTCTCTCTCTCTCTCTCCTCGCTTGAGGTCCATCGCTCGCTCCATAAGGCAAAAGCCAGTACGCGGAGTCTCTCGTTCACCTCGCGCAAAAAATTATGACGTCACTGCCGCGTGGCCGCGAGGAGAAGGATCGCATCATGTGTGCAGTCGGCGATTTATATCTCTTCTGTCGTTACGACATCGCGAGCTTCCTCGCGGATTTTCGCGGTGCTTCTTTTCGTCGAGTGAGGTTTTCTTGCGCTGACGGATACTTTTTCTTCGGTTTCCTCGCGGAGGTAATTTAAATTAGTAAAAAAAAGAAAAAACCGGTAGCTGATTATTATAATGAATCTACCGATTGATATACGAAAAGCGACGTATCGAGTTTATTTTATCGCAAAGCTTATACTTCCTATATAGAAGAAAGCCGTTTTATTATTCATAAATAATACTCCTGAGGTTTATAACTATTTAATTTAAATAAACAAGGTATAAAACCGCGCGAGTCGCCTTTGTCGAGCCTTCATCAATAATTCATGAACAAATATTTTGCAACGCTCTCTCGGAAATTCATTTTTAGATTATCGCCTATCTAATGAATATAATATTGGCAAAAATCAATTTTTTTAACGGACCATTTGCGCGCGCGTTCGATTTTTTTTTTCTTTTTTGCCTCGCCCCACGAAAGCCCAAGCTGTGTAGCCGGCTTACCTAATAGCGCTGTTATATTGACTTTAATTTTAGGCACTGACTAAGCCTCCCGGTAAACATCGGGTAAAAATACACAAAACATCGATGAAATGCCCGGTATCGAAAGCAGATTTTCCAGCTACCAGTGAATTAGGGTCAAACTCATCTCTCTCTCTCTCTCTCTCTCTCTCTCTCTCTCTCCCTCCGCGCGGCGCGAGAGCGTTCCATAATAATCGCCGCGCGCGAATTCCCGATTATTCCGATGGTCGAAGCTGCCCGCCGACCGAAATGAAAAATCGATATTATCCCATTGCGCAAGCTGGTCGATAAAAAGGAGCGACCCTCCCCCTCCCCCCCCCCCGTCGGCACTCAGTGAAAACGGAAAAGAATAGCGAAGGAGGCGCGTCGCAAGTAGGTTTACATCGCACGGCATTTCGACCCAAATTTAACTCGCTCGGCGCACCAGGCAGCGGCAGCAGCAGCACGTGCTATAAAGTATCGATTCGAGAAAAGGAGCGATTGAACGCAAACGGCGCGCGCGCGCCTTCTTGCGCTCCCATTCCTTTTTTTCTTCTTTTCGGCCTTTTCATCGGCCGCGCGCATCGCCATTTCCCCCCTTGGGCTATTTGGGGCACGGCGCTTTTAATGAAAGCTTCGCCGATATATCCCTGTCAGCGAGGCGCGCGGACGTTGTTTTTTGCTCCTCTTTAGCGCGGGCTCTATTTTTATTGGGACGGTCGTCGATCGCCGATAAAACGCCAATTGAGTGCCCCTCGCGTTTCCGGAAGATCGCGCTTCGTTGTGCGCGGATAAGCAACGCGTATACTTTTGTGCGCGCGCGACTCCTAATCGATCGCTGAAATATTTATAGAACGAGTAATGGGGATGTTGAAATTAAATCAGGCGCAAATTGCTGCTTGTACAATGGGATAACAACCTCTATTTAGTGTGCCCCTGAAGTGCAGCGCTGCGGATGATTGCGGGATTCTTAATTAACAAATATTGAATAACGAGCGTTTATAATATACCGTCATTTGTTCGGATAAGGTTTCTGGTGCACTTTTTTTTTAATTTTTAGGTGCAGTGTGTTTTTAGAGTTTTGCCGTTGCGCAAAGGTGCATTAACATTCGTGCAGTTAAGCTTTTTTAAAATTAACTATATCCTGGTTGTAAACAATGATTAAAAAATGCACAGATAATGATAACTAACATAATTGTTTGCTGAATAAGTCATGCGGGATTATAAACTTTCTAAAAAAACGGATATAAAAAATTAGGTGCGAAGCGAACATTTTTCAAAAATAATCTTTAAATAATTCTTTGATTTGTGAACGGTAATAAAAAGTTGAGTGTTCGACTGTTTATGCGCGTCAGTAAAAAAAGTCAGACATTTTTCTTTGACTTGCAGATTTTTTAACGAACCCACAAATTACTGATTTAATCTATTAGCAAGAAACGTGATGAGATCAATTTTCTTCGGCAATCAACTCGAATTTGAAAAACTTCATGCGGCTATAAGTGTGACGCGTGTTTTGTCTATCTTCAAATCGACTGCGTAAGCTTTGCTGCGAGAAACACTGCGGCACTTTTTTTAGTAGAATAAACTGCTGAAATGCATGCACATTCAGGTTTTTAAAATAGCATATAAAGATAAATAAAATTCGACTTATCGCGCGAAGCTTTGAAACAGTAAACTATATCGGCACTTTACAATTAATTTCTCAAGCGTAAAGAATTCCTGCAACTTTAAGGGCCGAAACTCGAAAGTCTATTTCGATCGAAGCTCGGAGCAATAGAAGCTAGACTTATAAGTGCTTAGAAAACTTCCATTTTATAGCAGCGGCCAAACAATCGCGCGTTATTTATAGTCCCGAGCTTCTGCTCTTGCAAAACCAATTAAATCATCGGCAAAGCCTCTCTCTCCCCATCACCCCCAAAGCCCTCGAAAATCCACCCGGGCACAAACCTCGAGTCCGTCATGCTGAGTCCTTGAACCTGGTGCCTTCCTCGAGCGTCGAGCAGCGTTCGCAATCAACGGCGGGCGGACGCGGAGCGAGAGTCCAGCTCTCCTGCTCGGCTCACTTACATGATCGGCTCGCGAAGCTCTCTCGAAAGCACGGCGGTCGGCGGTCGGTGGGGACTCGGGCTTGGCGCGGGATTTTCGAAAAAGCCGAGCGGCCGCAAGTGGGACGGGCGCGCGCGTTCGCGTACTCGTGTCCGTTCGCAATCGGAGATGGACGGAAACTGTGCCAAGAACAGTGAGCTCCGGCCCGATGTGGTACACCTACTCTTTGCACGCGCTCACCGGCGCGCGCGCTCGCGCACACACGCGCGCACACCACGACGGGCGCAGCTCTCTCGAGAGGAAAAGACGCGCGAGGACGCGGAGCCGTGAGCGGAGCGTGCGCGAGCTTTGAATGAGCGCGAGAACCGACTGCCGCCGCTGCTGGCTACCACGAGCTACTTACTACACGGGAGGGAAGGAGCGCGCGTCCCGGTGCGTTGGCTCGCGGCTTCTCGCGCTCTCGCCTGCCTTGAGCTTGTCTTCTCCTACACGCCGACGGGCGGCCCCGCGGAGCCCCTTGCAAAACAAGCGACGACTGCCGCCGCGGGCTCGTCGCTCCGATGCGTCCGAGCGCTTCTTTCTGGAAGTTGCTTTTGGCGTGCTTTGATCGATGGTGTGGGCGGGCGAATGACTAAGAAATTGTTGCTTATTGATCTGTTGTTTACTCGGAGGAGAAGGCTTGGGTGGATGTGGTTTTTCAGATACGCGACGACTTGGTTATTTTTACATTTTAAGCTTGTTAAAGTTCTTTTCCAATATTAATTGTTGTAATTAATCACTGTTTTTTTCAATCTTGTTCTCGAAAGAGTGTTAATTGTTAAAGGACGCAATTACTTTATATTAATCTAGAAAGCACGTTGCCGCTTCAGTATTGTGCAGTAGCATATTTAGATGCGCCAAACAGCGATTGGGCAAGTCTAAATATACTAGCCCGTTTTCGCGACAAGTTCAAAATCATAATAAATCGTAAGACTCGTGATCTGGAGTACCAAAATTTAAGATCGCCGTTCTTTGAATTGTAAAATGTAGTAACATCCTTGATTATAAAAATATTAATTCTTCGAATTTGTATTTATAAATATAATATTTACAATTATGCAGCAATAATATCCAAATAAACTGCAGCTTAAATTTCTTACAGTATAGGTATTGCATTGGCTCCTGCACGATTGTGTGCAGGTCAGCATAATTAAGGGCAATGAACTTTGTACGCGTGCAAATAGTTTTCCGCGTGTGGGTATTCAAATCGGTCGAACTTAACTTTGAGTAAGCGTAAATTAAATGAATAATTTTCGAAAAACTACAATTTTTTTATAGGAAAAGAAACAAGTAACAATAACAAGAGTAAAACATATTATTTACTCAATTTTGATTAGACTTTAAAATAGATTAAAGTATAATTGGCTTTTTAATAATTGTAACATTAGTTAAAAACTGATACAATTTTATCTCAAATAAAAATCAGTCAAAAAGTTTTATTATATTTTTGTAGGATAATGCACATTATGGAAAAGAGTATTTAAACTACAAGTTTTCATTTATTCGAGATATAAATTATCTTGCATTATTTTAAAATTACAGCCGAACAACTTCGAACCTAACTGCTCCGCCAATTAATAGGAACACAATGTCCGTCCGCAAAGTACTGCTTTTATTTGTGGCGCTGCAATTGCGCCTGAATCATACGTGTAAGACAATTCGCAGACTCAATCCATTCATCTTATTCGGTTCTCATTCATATTTTACAATTTACGATTCTCTGTAAATCAATGCGCGTGAAATGCACAGGGCACAATTAATTTCAATTTAATAATTAGTATTTTACGCCTTAATCTTTTTAATATTATTTATTTGTAAAAGAAACATTATTCAAATCCTGAAACGATTAACTACGAAAACGTTTTTGCATTATTCATTTTGAGATGGAAGAGAGATCGTTTGCTAAATCACAGTATATATAGCTATGACTCGCTCTTCTGCGTAATTATTTAGGACAATTTTCATTTATTATACACTTTTATGTAAACTATAGTTTTTAAAATTTAAGGATACAAAAAATTTTGCATTAAAATTTTTAAGACACTTCATAGTTATTTAAATCCATTAAAAAGTTCGGATATTGCCTGAATAATATACAGATCAATCATTAACACTTTATTAATTATTTAAATAGTCAGACGTTTTCATTAATTGCGACATTAGTCATTCTGTAATGAATAAAAACAAGAAAAAGCATTATAATTCACTCAAGAAAGTTTTCTACTGTGGATTGTACGTAGTTTCATACAGTTAGTGAACTTAATAGCATTTCTCGAGTAATTATTTATATAATTTGATAATAATTATATTTTCTTGTAGATTGTACTTTATCCTCTTTTACATTACGGTAACATTTTTTTTTCACATAAGGCAAGAGTAAAACTGAATATATCAAGTCAATTTGACAAAATTGCAAAATTGCAAATTGGAAGGGAAATAGTATATCTGCGTTCGCTGTGCATTGCATAGAAATTAGAATTACCGCAAGTTGAGCAAGTTCCCTCGGATGTGATTATAGCTGGCCACCCTGGCTTGGGAATACCTTAATTTTACTTTTCGAAAAAACTTTAGTTTTTAATTATTTAATTACTTAGCAGAATATATTACAAACTGTTAAATCGAACTTTTCTTGTAAAATTTATGGGTATGTACAATTAAAAATTTATATAAATTTCTACTTTTTCAGTTCTTCCTATGGTCAACCAAATACTTACTTATCTACTGAAGATAAATTCCACTAGCTAGTATTATATTTACGTGAATGTCCCTATACATTAAACATAAAGGCAAAACTATCAAGACTTTCAAATGAATTGTATACTTTTATTAAAATTTTTATAAAGAACAACCGCGTTTATATTTTTACAATTTTATACACAGTTTTTAAAAAATTAACGTTATAATGGCTTGCTTATTAAACCAAAATAAGTTTGAATGTCGGTAAGAATAAAAGATCAGATTTTTATTTTCTTTAATAACCTAACTATTTTTGAATATTTATTTATAGATTAAAAATACTTTTTATTTTAAATAATATAAAAATATTTAAATACATTTTTAGAGTTAGCTCGGTACTTAACAAAAATGTCAAATCATATGGAAAGCAGTTTATGTTTGACAATGATAATGAAACGTGCTGGAATTCAGATTCTGTAAGTGCAATGTCTTTATCAAATAAATTTATATTGATATTGAATAATATTATTATACGTATATATTATATGTTATTAAAGGGAAGTCCGCAATGGATACTATTAAGTTTTCAAGAAGAAAATAGTATATCTGCAATAGAAATTCAGTTCCAAGGAGGTTTCGTTGGACAGAAATGTCATTTAGAAGCTGGACCAGATTCAAAGAGTTTACAATTTGTTCAAGATTTGTATGCAGAGGATACGAATTCTGTACAAAATTTTAAATTAGCTTCAGAACTAAAAGCTAAAGTACTTAAATTAGTTTTTGAAAGCAGTACAGACTTTTTTGGAAGAGTGATAATATATAAATTATCACTTTATTCTTGATGTTCATACACGTATTTCAAAAATGATTTTAAAAATTGGTACGTTTTAAAATATTCTGTAAATATTACTTTAAATATGTGTTTTTATAAATTTTATAAATTATAAAACTATACAAAACTATATATACAACTGTTAACTGAGTATTAAAAAAAACAAAATTATTTTTTAATTTTCATTAATATTCAATTTTCATTAATATTTAATTTTTATTAATTCTTCAATTTCTATTTCACTTCTTAATTGCACAAAAGGTATAAATAAATATTTTTGTCAAACAACTTTTTTAAGCTCTTACATTTTTTTTTTAATTTCTTAACATCCATTTTATTTTTAAACATTTTAGTGTGTGTAATGATAAATATAAAATCATTTTTTAAAAATTGTAGAAATTAAGTTTAATTAAAAAAAAATTAATAATCGGAATTCAAAATACTATTACATTTTGAAGTTAGAAAAAAAGTACTAAAATATAAATTCTGTTGCTGATTCAATATTTTATTCAAAACATACATTTCTATTCGTGCAATTCTTATCTAGTTCACACATAGTTCGTGCCAACCACGTGATAGGCGCGAAGAGAAAATCCATGCAATCGTTCGATAAAATTATTCATTTATTTGTTGAATAGAGCGCTATTTCAAACAGTTGCGAAATAAAGTCTACTTATTCGTGCGGAAATTTAACAAGTAAATATTTAGCTAAAACTGTGGTATGGTTGAAAACGATAAAGAACGTAAAGTAGACATCTTTCGTGATACGCAAGTGAGATATTTAGGTAATAACAATAGGTTAAATTTAATTTTCTAGTTTTGTTTCTATTTTACTTTTTTATTTGTTAAAATTGTTTTATAGTTTTTTATCTAAAATAATGTCGTTAGTGATTACTGTGTTATCCTTAAAAAATTAAAAAGATTCAATTCAAGGTTTGTTTTAAATAAAGTTTCAATTTGTATTATTTAGGATACACCAATGAAGTTGGAGAAGCATTCCGAAGCATTGTTCCTAAATCTGTGGTTTGGTCAAGCTATATTGTTGCCTCTGGATATGTACTTGCCGATACAATCCACAAGGCATTGGAGGTTCATACCGTAAGTTCAGTTAATAATTGTATATGATTTTATGCTTGGTGCACTAGTACTATATCTTAAATTTAATTTTGCAGGTAAATGATTCACCACAGAAAATAAAAAAATTACTTCTTTCATCTTCAGACACACTTTTATGGCAAGGTTTTGCGTCCGTTATCATTCCAGGGTTAACGATAAATAGAATATGTGCAACTGTATCTTATTTACAAAAAAAAGCTAAAAAACCTATGCTTCGAAGCCCTTGGCTATCTACTCTCATAGGTCTTGCATCAATACCTATGATAATTCGTCCAATAGACATACTAGTTGAAGATTCTATGAATGCCACTTATAGAAAATGGACTGGTTATCATCCTTCAGAACCTTTAAAATCTACTTAATGTAGATCAAAAATATTTGATAGTATAGATTTTAATGACTATAGTAATATTTGCTGAAAGTACTTTGATCTTTTAATACTTTATATATTCAATAAGTCAATTATGACTAACTACTGAAATTTAACAAATGAACATCTTCACTGACAGATTATTTGCAGTAGAAGTATTAATTGTTACAAAATTTACAAATTTATTTTATATACAACTTTCATGTTAAATATATTTGATAATTATTAAATATGTAAAATATTATTCACATTGTATAAAATTGAACATTCCAAAAAAATTGTTAAATATATACATCTTTATGCTGTATAAAACGCTTATTAGCATTATACATCTATGTGATCTTTAAAAGACAATTCGAGATTGTTGACTTATAAATTTGTAAAAAGCTCACTTTGCAGTCAAGCATATAATTGTATTGTAAATTGTAAAATTTATTTGGGACTTATTATTATTATATTTTATTCTGATCTTTTTACCACAATTTATGTAACACAGCAAATTTCTTTGTAATTGTAATTACAAAAGTGTTTCATTATTTTATTACATTTGTTAAGTGCTATAATTTTAAAGAAGATAGAAAATATCTGAGTATTAAAAGATTGAATTATGATAATTTATCTGTTATTCAGCTTAGCGCTGAATTTTTAGGTACATGCACAATAAATTACAATTGTATTTAACAATTATGTAGTAATTGTAACAATAAATTAAATGCCTTGTTAAATGAAAGAAACATAAATAAAGCTATAGTTATTTTTTAATAATATTTTATGACATTATTAAAAAAATAATTCATGCATAATTGGATTCTTTCTGAATATTTTATCATTAATTATGTAGATTTATAAAATATTTTACGTTTACTAGTACGCATCGTTATAATAAATAGTACAATTTAATATTTATAATACTATTTTTATTTTTTAAATCATACTGCATAACAACATTAATAATTAAAGTGCGTAAAGAATATTATGATAAAAAATATTTCTTAATTTCTTAATTTGAATACTGCAAATTATTACTTGGAATTGGATGATTTACTTTGAGTAGATTAAACACTAATATTAGTGTCTTACTTGATTAAGTTTACTACATCATTAAAACATTGCTTTGCAATTGATTAAAGATTAACATATTTGATCGAAATTTTTTTTATATTTTATATTAATAGTTTCAATATTTCCAAAAAATAATATTAATTTTTTAATTAGTTTTCATGATCGAAAATCTTTTCATTATAAAGTTCAATTTCAAAATAGACGGCGATAAATTAATTATACTAATTAACAAAATATCGCTCGTGCAATACTTTTGTACAAGATGTTTATTTTATGAATTCATTTGTAATAGAAGGTAAGTAAAGTTTATGTACTGATTATTTAAATAAATACGTAAACAAAATTCTAAAACCCTTCGTATACTCATTTTAGAAAAATATGATAAAAATATTTTATTCAATAAATATCAGACAAAAAAGAAGAAAAATCTTAAGAGGTTTATTTCATTTAATTAAAATAAAACTCATTGCATACATTACTTTTTTGTCTTATTTACTTTGTTGAAGTCAAGTTCACGGTAATCGTAAAAATATTCTGAATATTATGAAACACTTTATTAAACACGAAACCTTTGTAACAAATTCTTGTGAAAACATTTATAAAATGCTTTATTAAATAATTTTTTTTGTAAATATTGCAAAAATATTAATCTGAATTATTTTTTATTTCAATTTTTATTTGCAGAAATGACATTATATTTTGCAAAAATACGTACGTTTAAACATAAGAAAAATCACTCCATTAAAAAAACTTATTGTACAAAATGCTGGATGTAAGTGGATAAGCTGAGATTAATAACAAATATATATGTAAAGAGTGTATAAATTGAAACTTTCCAATAGTTCATTACCACCCTCACAGATATTTTATACAGTCGATACAAATTTTTTAATTTACTAAGCAAGTAGCACAGCTTCAATAAGTGTACTCGTCATTATAAAAAATGAAACGTGCAATTGAAAGGGAATATTTCGATCTGTAAAAAAGTTATTTTTATTCTCAAAAAATTAACGTAAATTTTACTAAAATTTGTACTTTGGAATTAAGCGAGAATAAAAAGGAAATACTTTAAGGGAAATTAAGACGATGGATTTGTGCAATATTCAAAAATTAAACTTGACATCCTCTTAAAATACAAAATAGGGCAATAAAAAAGGCCTACTATAGTATTCTTAAAATGAGAAATGTATTAGATGACTATGTTTTTTTATTGAAAAATTGGCCATATTATATTTATATTAATTTCATTATACTTGACGTTGGCGTGTCAACTTTTGTAATTGAAAACTAAAGACGTAATTTGGAAAAATAATTCATTTTTTACGTTTTGCAGTTGCCCCAAACGCAAGTTATTGGAAGTAACTTTTAATCTTTATTATTTGTACATAAATCATTGGCTCTTCCAATTCATCCTACAAAATTAAAGTTGTCACGCGCATTTGCGCATACAAATAGAGTGGGCAACCAATGCACGGTTTATAGAATAAGAAGCGCTTATTCAATTGACACCTTCTTAATTCTATTCATTCTACTTTGTTACTCAACGACATACTATACTCCTACGAAAAGCCTGAAAAAAGAACTCCGACCGAGGGTGTCGATCGAGAGCCGCAATGAAAAAACGTCGATCGCGCGCCTCCACCTCCCGAGTGCACGGTTCACCGTGCGGCCCATCGGCGCAATGAAAAGCTCTCCCCCTGCCGTCGAGCCTGGCTCGCGGGCAAGCTCCCTCACGGAAAAAGTAAGCCTCGGGGAAAGCCCCGGCCGGGTCTATTCCTCCTTCGGCCGTCTTCCTCGGACTGGCGCTCGCCCCTTCTCGCTTTCTCCGGCGGCCGGTCTCTCGGCGCGACGGCGGCGGCGGCCATGCCTGGCCTGGGGACAGGGCGCCGGGCCCCGCCCCCCTCGGCGCCCTCGGCCACTGGGGCCGAGGCTCTCGGGGTGCAGCGATCGATTGGGCGGGCCGCGAGCCCGGCGAACGGCGGGAGGGGGGGGCCGCCACCCCCCTCGC
>JAWWEM010019930.1:0-12326 GCA_035582935.1 Ormyrus thymus | reverse complement strand
GCCGGCGAGGTGCGGGCGCGCGTCGATATTATTGAATGCGCGCGAGCGGCGCAATTTGATTTATTAGCCGCGCGCGTCAAATCGGCATAGGCAATTGCAAGCTGCCCGGGCCCACATCGGCGGGATATCGGACGCGGCGGACGCGAGGAGAAACGCCGACGGGGCGCAGAGGATCGCGTGCCGATGTACGTGAGATCTCTCGGAGGTGTAGGAAGGCGAGCGGATCAATTAATTTAATTAATCTCGAAAGATATCGAGTGTATTTTATTATTGCAGAGGAGAGGTGCTGATGTGGATAACTGATTTATAAAGTTCGGATGATCTATAAATATTAGAGGGATTGAGACTTGAAGTTTGCTTGCTTATTAAGAGCTTCTTTCGTATATTAGTAATTTACCGTAAGATGGCGAGGACGTACTTTTTCCCCGCTCCATTCGCGCCGCTGTGCATAAAAAGCAAGAATCCGGAAGCTGGAGCTTCATAAATTAAATGAAACTGACTTCAAGAACGCGCGCGGCCAAACAAATCGTCCGGCCGACTTGTCTATTTATATCCGAATCGGCGCGCACATCAACAAAATTATCTCCCGCGCGATTCCGCAGCCTCATCTCGAAATCCAGCCCTCTCGCCTCTCGCCCGCGGAAGGAAGGACAAGAGAAGAAGAGCGCAGAGCCGCGCGCGCTAATAAGGAACGAAAAATCGACGCGTGGGTCGCTCTCGGCGGCAGGCCTTGCCTTCGGGAGATGCATCGGCCGCCGCTAATGGCTCGGCGATAATTTCGCGGCGGCGGCGAAGCCTTGAGGGCCGACTCGAGGCGCGCGCGGCGCGTGTTTTCCGCGGCCGAGCTAGGCGGGAAGCGTGGGGGGGGGGGGGGATTTTCGGCTTTTTGGCGCTTTCGAGGTTCGGCGGTTCGCTTTTTGTCGGGCGAACAAGCCCGGGAAATCGGCTTTCGTCTCGTTTCGGCGGCTTTGGGAGGTCGGGCTTTGATGGTGCGGAAAGTACGTCGGGAGCTGCCTTTTTTGGAACTATTTGAAGGCGTTGTTTCAAAGTCAATTTTACGGAGATATTCCCTGGTAGAATTCGCATGCTTTGAGGTTAAATTTTAGCATTTATCGGCCCGTTAAGGAGAATTTTTTGGACATATTTTAAAAAATGGTCAAAAAGTGCTCTAAAAATGTTGTCAATTTCTACCCGGGTTTAACTCGGCAGTTTTCATTGATAGAGTTTGTTCGCAAACTTATCAAGACTTAGTTTACCCAGTACTTGCTGCGATATAAAATAAAAAAAGCAATTATGTTGATTCTCCCACCGACCTCGAGGACCTTCAAGAGCAAAGTGTAGCAGCAGCAGCAGCAAAGCGCTCGGCACAATGTAATAAACCATCGACATTTCTAAAACAGAGATCAATTACTCCATCCCAGCCTCCGAGAAGTCACACCGACGTAAAACGCTCCCGGCACCCAATTTACGGCACAATCCCGCGGCAATAACAATCCCATCTCGGCGTCTTAGCGGGCAATAAAATCGGCTCGCTCGCTCGCACTTTCGACGAATAAATCTTCGGCGGCGGCGGCGGTGGTGTAAAACAATAAAAATACACGGGCAGAACCGGCACCGCCGTGCAGCGGGTAAAGAGAGAGAGAGACAGAAAAACGGCCTAATCAGTCGGCGCTTTTCTGCCTTTTTTGCCGCGGCCGCGCACGCCGAGAGAAGGCGGAAGCGCGAGCGGCGGCGGCGGCGGCGGTCTCGAGGACACCGCGGCGAGCAGAAATTCGCAACCGGTTTCTGTCTCCCTCTGTGTGCGTGCGAGATGACGCGCGGAAAATGCGCAGACGACGAGCCGAGAGGAGGCTGCTGCTCTTTTTTCCTTGGGAAGAGTCGCGAGGAGCTGCGATCGGAAGACTGTGGATTCGGCTTTGGGTTAGAATATCGTGGTGGATATGTTATTGTAACTTATTGGGTGTTAAATTATAGTTAGAGATTGATCTTGACTTACTGTTTTGTGGAAGTAACTCTAGAAAATGTGAAGGAAGGTAGGGCTTACCTGCAACAAAAAGAGATAAGAGTTTGGTAAAAAGTTTGAATCAATTGTTTTTAATGACTAGAGATACATTCGATCGTCGAGGGGAAAAAGTAACGAAAGAGTGTATTTATTTTTGAGATGTGTACTTGTAGATAAACTTATTTATTAATCTGTGAGCTACGCAAACTCGTCTATGCGTTTGAAAGTCTTTTATATAGATAAGATACTGCATAGATAATTTAGAGTAAATGACCTGTTACTTCAGATTAAATGTAACAGAATTAATAAATTACTCGAGCTGAGTCTAACGGTCATTTTATTTCGTTACTTATGTTCGTAAGATTAAATAATTTAAGATTTTCGTTTTTTATACACTTTCGCGCCTTTCACTTGACCCGCCAATTATAATACAGGCTTCCTAAGCCGGTGACAATATTTTTTTTTAACAATAAATAAGGATATTTTATGTTTAGCTAGAAAAAAAATAAGCTGCAATTACTAATCAACGCTTGGAAACTAATGAGCACGTATTATTGGGCTTAATTTTGGACAGTTACGAGAGGTTTTTGCGTCCTTTTTTTTCCAAGCAGAAAAATAAATAAAAACGCACTTTTTTCATTCTTTAATCAAAATCTATTTCAGGTATAAAGTGAAAGTTTATCCATACAAGAAGTTCTACGAACATAAACGCATTATCAAAATGTCGTTAAAATTAATCGCAGCTCTATAAAGGTGAGGCAGTAAAAACAGTTTCATCGCTACTCAGCCGAGTGAAAAGTTTACGGAACGAAGAGCGAAATATTACGAATACTACTTCATTAGCGTCCAATATAAAACGCATTAGTATTCGATCCCTCCGCCAAACTTCCGCTTCTCGACTCCGACGTAAAATTTCTCCCCATACCGAAAATTTTTATCGCCCGCCGTACAGCCACCTTTCATCGAAAATCAAAGAGTCCTTCCTTGAGGTGCCTTTCCGCACCTCCTAAAGCAGACCTCGTCGGCGCGACTTCCTGCACGGAGCTCGGCGAGAGAGGCGTCTCGCGTCTCGGACGAGTTTCGCGAGGAAGCCGACTTCTTCGCTCTCCCGCTCTCGTCGTTTTCGCGTCTCGCGCGGACGCGCGGCGCTGCGGCCGAAGACGCGGTTACTTCACTTTCCATTACGGCGCAGTTAGCGCTGCTGTATAACGTAATTATGCGTGAGCTCGTTTGCCTTGCTGATCTTTCGCGCATCCTCGCGAACGATCGCTCTTCTAGCGCGACTGCGACCTTCGGAGGGAGAAAAATTGTTTGCTTTGAGGGTTAGGCGATCTTTTTAAAAATCCAAAGTAACCGTAAACTTTACTGCTTATTAAGTTGTAATAAACTACACGTTTTTCTCCGTTAAAATTAAACATTACATACAGAGTAAATTACACAGCAGAGGCAGACGCGACGAGGAGCCTCCAGATGCATCTGACCCGTTCCCCTTCGCTTTTACTTTTCCCCGCACTTTTATCCTCGGCTTCTTCGCCCGGTCCTGAGAGACCCGTTGCCTCAATGGAAAAAGGCCGGAGAGCGCGCCGGTGTGAAAACGCCGGCGCGCACCGGCCCGCAAATAACAGTTTTCCCTTTCTAAAAATAAGCCCACGGCGTCTCATTTCAATAAACAAGAGAGGCATAAAAGAAAAGCTCGAGCGCTCGCAGATGCGCACGCGGAAACGAAGGCGCGCGCGAGCGAGCGTTCGGGGCCGGCGCGGAGGGGGGCAGCCCGAGCGAAAGGCCCCGAAGAGAAAGAGAAGCGGGAGGAGGAGGAGAGACCCGGAAGAGAGGCACAGCGCACGGCCGCGCCTCGGCGCTCGCGCGGAGAAAGTAACCGGCCCACGCCGCCGCGAGGCCCCACTGATTCACTTCGGGGCCCCGGCGAGGAGTCTCGCGTGTCTGGTACGGGCGCCGAGGCTTTACGCCGCCTCTCCAACGACTGCCCGCCGACGTGTTGCGCGGGCCTTTTTCTCCTCGCGCTGCTCCGGCGCAAAGCTACCTGTTGTGCGATTAGCGTTGCGCAATCGGCCTCGCTGGCTCTCGCTGCAGGTTACGCGCGCGAGAGAGGATGAACGGCGGATTGTTCGCCGTTTCTGTCCGCGCTACAGGCCAGCTGAATTTGGTTTAATGGGCAGTGGCTGCTTTTTTGCGGGGGGGGGTACTGAAATACTGTCACATCGTTAGAATGGGGAATAAAGAGCGGAGTGAAAGTCACTTGATACAGTGTTTATTGAGCTCGTAAATATGTTTATAGAAATTCGAAAACCCGCTGGACCAGTAGGCATCTTTGGCTGCCCGTAAAATGCAGTGTTTATGAACTTAAGAAAATAGAATTTAAGCGTCTTTTCACCTTTTTTTTTCTGCAAACTGCATTATTTGAATGTTTAAACTGCCTATTAAGGGGTATATTTGAGAAATAAAAGGAGCAAATAAATAGATTGCGCAACATTGATCACTTTACTAAAAACTTCTGCTCTGCAGAACAACTTAGCTTTTTAAAAATTTCAATTAACTCTAGAAAGAGAGAGTTCAAATGAATAATGCATAATTGAAAAAATAAAAAGCACTCCAAATCCTCTCGGTGTCCAAGAAGCATTAAACCACTTTCCCCTACCCAAAAGCCGACCGGCGGCATCCACTTTACTTCCCGCAGGTACACGACTCGTGAGCTCCGAGCAGATTTCGCGAGCAAGCCAGACAGAAAGAGAGAGAGCCTTCAATTTTTTATCCCCTCCTCCTCCTCCATTTTTTTTGGGTGAAAGCTTGAGCGAGCAAACGAACGCACTCTTTTTTTCAAGGCACACTCTTAATCGATTTACAAGCACGTGTATATAATGCCTCCGCGTTACAATACTCTTCCGAGCCGACGAGCGACGAGATTACGTCCTCTTTGCCGATTATTATTATGGGCGGGCGATAGCTTAGCCGGCGTAATGATGCGTGCCCGCGCCGCGAGAGGGATTACGCGCGCTCTCGCAAGCGCACAGTGCGGACGCGAGATTTCAGGTTCGGGTAATTGCTTAATGCCGCTCGAACGTTATGATCGCCGGTATTTGCCAATGTTGGCGGCTAATTAGGTTTGTTTTAAGTACGCGATCGTTATTCATTGCGCCTCGTCCGACGTTAAAGCGTTTTGGCTAACTAGGCGGCGGATCGGTCCCGAGTGTGGTTTGCGCGGGGAAAATGGGATTGAGATCGATTAGAATTTTAATTGGGGGATTATTATTTTGAGAGCCGTAAAGGCTCCTTGCAAAAGCTCTTGATGGCTGCTTGAAAGCCGAGGTGCTTCCATCGCTGGTGATAAATCAGGCGAAAGAGGAATTTACGAGCGACGGAATGCTTTCTGACATCACCGTAACGTCACAGATTTCTACGGTCCGGAGGCTTCGAGACCGTTAGAGAGCAGCTTGAGATCCAAGAGATTGTTAAGTCCGAACAGAAAAATGACTCTTGTACGGACCTGCAAATCGTAAATTACGATCGATAGATCCTAATTGATTTTCAATTTAAAATCACTTCGCAGACGAAACCGAGACATTACAGAATCTGAACCAACGAAGCGCCTCCCAAAAAAAAAAAACTCGAAAATCACAATCCCGATTCCCTCCACTTCCGAGCGGACCTTAGCTCCCCGCTAACCCATTGAGCGGCACAAAGGCGCGCTTGGAAAGGCGAGTTCCGCGGTTGAAAGTGAAAATCGCGCGCACCGTTACTCGCCGCCGCCGCCGCCGCTCGGGGATTGGATTCTCCGTTTCCCCGCGCGACTTCCGTTATACAGCCGCGGCGGATCATCCCGCGGGCTTTGAGCGCGCGCCGCGGATTTCGCAGCTCGCCTGTAACGAGACTGCGGACGACTGCGGGCGCCGATTCCTCAATGGACGGGATTTTGAATGAGGCGGCGATTTCGGGTCGGAGAAAGTTGCGGGTTATTGGGCTTCGATTGAATTCGGATGGTTTTCCTTTGTTGGGTATTGCAAGGCTGTGCGGAATTGTCCTTTGTAGAAGGTATTACCGTTAAAATTTTAATTTTAATCTGTTTGCGAAAAATACGAATAAATAAGAATTTCTCAAACTGAATGTTTGAAAAGCTTACTCCGTACACAATGAGAAATCTGTTCCAAGATACCGCGAATTACCAAGCGATCAAATAAAAAATTCGCTCCTACGCCCAGAAAAAAAGAAGAACATTGAAATCGATCGAGTTCCACTCTTTCCAGAGCGTCGCAGTAGGTCAAGCCGTCTCGTTCGCAATTCGTATAGGCCAATTATTGTCAGGTGACGGACAACTTTCGAGCCGATAACGCCGGACAAATGCGCTCGCCGGCTGATAAAGTCGGCGCGTTTTCGCCGCGTGGTACATTATCGCCTTTCGCGCCCAGCGATATTTACATACGTCGCCCGCGGCCTTCGACTGCATCGGCTCCGCCAGCTTTCGATTATACGTAAACATAGTAGTGCGGCGCGAGCTTTTGCATTTCGGCCGAGGCGGAAGAAGCCTTCGGAAAGAACTTGGAATTTCAAATCCCTCTTAATTTCCCCTCCCGCCCACCGAGACGCCGCCTCGTTCAGCTTTCACCGAATGCATAAAAAGAGCACCGGCAGACAGAAGCCGAAGCAATCGAGATCGAAGGCACGCGCCCGCGCCTCGCACTCTCGCCGGCACGAGGCTCGCGCTTTTCCGGCCCACGCGCTCGCAGCAGAAAAGTCGCGCCTTCGTACGGCTTCGCCTCGGCGGCGACCTTAGCCAGGGTCGCGCCGATCGCGCCTACGGTCACTGGGCCGCGCGCGCGAGAGAGCCTGCTTTTTTCGCCCGTCGCGGGCCTTTGTTTACACGCGCCGAGATAAGCGCGCTCGCTTGATCTTTGATCTCTCGGCTGATTGGGGCGCTGCGAATTTTTCGCTTTTTCGTTCGGTGCTGCGGAGGGAACGTGCTGATAAAATATTTTAAAATTATACGCTGATTGGGATGTATATTTTTTAATTTCATTTGAAAATTTTTACGTTCGGGTATTTGGGCTCTTGAAAGGAAAATAATTTAAGTGGGCGCTCGCTGTACAAAGCGTAGTGTCATCCAATTTTAACAAATGATATAATAAGACCAAATGGAGAAATTGAGCTCCGTTAAGCTCCGCACCGTACAATATGAGATCGGCAAAGATATATAGAGCGTGACCCGACTTATTAATGTTTTCAAATTTAATCTAGACCGGCCTATTTCTCGCGAATCCAAAGCCCACGTAACACGCCCGAAAAAAAGAGCGCGTAATCTAGAAGACGTAATAATTCAGATTCATTCCGGACCGAGCGAGATTACGTACGCCTCTCGACTCGTCCCGCGCGATTACGGGCCAAAAGAGCCGGGAATAAGCCGGCGTCGGAGGCAGCGCTTCGTCCTCGATTCGTAGTACAAATATATATCGCCCTCGGCCGCAGGAATGTACCTCGAGCGACTCCCAAAGATCCTGGCGACGCATCTTTCGTGCGAAGCCGAGAGCTCGCGCGCACTCCCGAGCGCGAGCGCGGCCTCTCGCAAAAAGACGCCGAGATTAGATAAAGCGCGCGCGTCTGTCGCTTCCTCGAGCGGCTCGAAAATAGAAATTTCCACGGCTGCGCCGATGCAAGAGCGGGACGGACGAGGAGAGATTCAAGGGCGCGCGGAGGCTGTACTCGTTATCGTTGAGAGAGGAGAGAGAGAGGGAGGGTCAGAGGTCGCGGCTGCTCTCCCAATTGAAAATCTCGAGATCGGCGCACCAATGCGTTCGAGTGTCATCGACCTCTCTCTCTCTCGCGGATCCCATGCGGGGTCAATGATACGTTTCGCCATTTGAAACATGTACTGCCTGTCTGTGGGTTTATGATTCCTGAGATAATAAGAGACGAGGATGGAGGTAGGTTGGAGCCTTGTTGAAATTGTTGTGTTTGCTTTGATTTAATTTCCACGTTAAAATTTTCCAAACGTTAGGAGCGCGAGGAAGCTTTAAATTTAATTAGAGGTAAAGAATGATCTATTGCGCCTCGGCTCGTTCTTTAGCCGCTAAAATTAATAGATTTATTGGGCTGCCGTAAAAGATTTATGGCCGAAATCGACGCGACGATTAAAATAAATTTTGTCGAATCACAAAAAGAAAATGCAAAGCGATAGATAAAAGCAGCGACTAATTATGCATGCCTGCTGCCTAAAAATAACCTGCTACTATTCTTTATCACTGAAACATTATTCTATTTACATACGTGAAACTTCCGTTGTAATCTCGCGCCCGATTAAATATTGACTCGTTCCAATTGAAAGCGGTCTTTGCTCCTCTGTTCCCGAAACGGCGATTTCGGCCGAGAAACGGCCGGGGCATTCGCCAGCTCGAGACTGTCGCAGCGCGTTTTCAGCAAAACTCCCCATCCGCGATGCGCCCGGCGGCCATCGAACACCAAAGACAATCGATTCGCCGAGGTTCCGGATTACGGCAGCGGCAGCGCGAGCGGTCGAATTGTAGCGGCGATAAGCCGCACTATCATCGGCATCGAGCGTCGGGCGAATATCGCACGCGTAGGAGCGCGGAGTGCAGTAGTCACGAGGCGCACCGGGAAGATAATGAGATCGCGCGGCGCCGCCACGTGATTCGGAAAACAAACGCAACGTGCCGTCGGCTAGTTTTCCCCCGGCTGCCGAGAGGCGCATTCGCTCGCTCGCGGGGGCCGACTTTTCGACTCGCGGACTCGGAGCTTTCCTCGAGCGCGACGAATTGACTGTCCGCGTCGGGAGGAGAGTGTTGACATCCGCCAAATTATTGCATCATGGGGCTTACCTTCTTGAGGCTGTGGTGTTTTAAGAAGTGAGTCATCGATTGTCAAACATTACCGTGGGTACACCGATTTCACCGAAAATAAAGCTTGTTTGAAGAGGAGGTGCAAATTTTACCGTGTGAGCAAAGCTCGTCTGCTGGTGTGCGAGAGCTGCGATAATTGTGATATAGTTCTTAACTCTGTAAATACTGCCTCATTAGCCTATCTAAATATCGCTCAAAGAGCAAAACCTCGGTCAAAGTCATTGATAACAATTAGGGCAAAAATCTTTAGAATTTTTAGAATTTACGTAAATTCATAATTTGCGCAAGCTATTTAACTTCCAATCGAGAAGTGCTGAATCCGAGTGAAAATCCGCCGCGACCCCCTCCCCCTGGATCCTCCATTCGACCTTTTCCGAACGCACCTTTCGCCGACGATCGGAGCCCCCCCGAAAATCCGGCTCGCCCACCGCGGCGAATCGAGCGCGCGTCGCGCAGCTCGAGCTGGTTGCGCTGCTCCAGATATACGGCGCTCGGAGAGCGTCGCGCGACCCATGTGCTCGCCTAAACGCGACCGAGGCGCACGCACGCCTCGGTTATTTAACCGAGTGCGCGTACGTACGCGTCTGGCGGGCGCGCGCGCAGCGGCGGAGCTGCGAAAGAGACGGAGAAACGGGAGCATGGAGCGAGCGAGGCTAACGGAGTTAAGTGACTTGATCCGACGATCAATTGACGTACGCCTCTCTCTCTCTCTCTCTCTTTTCTGGCGGCGACGAAATGCTTGAAAACGCGGACGCAGCTGGGAATCGAGGCTCCGGTGAGACGTTTCGAGGGTGATGTGGTTAAATTGCAGCTGGGACGCGAGACTGCGGGGGTTTTGGAGAGATCGGGTGCTTGCGAAACGAGTGTGGGTTTTACTGGTCGAGGTCGATAAGTTTTGTTTGCACCGAATAATCAGATAGTACGCGCGAGTTATTGCTAGCAATCTAAAGCAGGATCTGAACTTTAAAAGCCGGATCTACCGCTGAACGAGTAATAATGAAGATTTGGACTTTTTACTGTCGAACAAAAAGAGTCCCGGAATGCCTGAAAAATCGCCCGGCGTCGGAATACATTAAGGAGACAAATTATTGAAATACTTTCTAAACAGATAAAACTGAAATTACTCGCTACTATATTGGTTACGCGACGCCTGACATTCAAGCTCGGTCCCAATTTCAATCTAATCTGACGTTCCGAGCGGAGAAATCGGGGTCCCACACACGTGTGCGTCTGGGGCCATTAGAAATGAAAACACCGCCGTTTCATCTTTCATATTTCTCGCGGCGAGAGAAGAGTTATGCGGCTGTAGACTTTGAGGGAGCTGGGAGAAGCGTGGAATTTATATTGATGCGGGATCGAAGATGTAATATATTGTGAGGGAAGCGATAGGTGGGTATTGGTGAAAGTGCGTGTCGAAAAAAATCTATATTCTGGGCGAAAACTCGTATGGAAAGTAAAAGCAGCTTGTAGAGAGAGAGAGAGAGAGAGAGATAAATGGAAATGAAAACTATTACCGGCGAGGTGGTATCGGCAATAAAGATTCGTTTGTCGTTACCCAGAGATCAAGATTACCAAGCCAAAAAGCCCATTGCAACCGGGAGAGTCATTAGCGACTAGAAATGCTCGGACGGATAAAATGTTATTTTTAAAATAACAAACACAAAAATCCGCGGCGGGTCTTTTCTTTCTTATTCCCATAAGAAGTGAACTGCAATAATCTGCATTCGCCGCGATAAGCCATCGTAAAGTTTCAATTAAAACCCAGCGAGAGACCCCGTTAATCAATCGGGCAAGCTCCGCGGCTCTTTCCAATCCGACCGAGAGCGAATTTCCTCGCGGATATCTCTCGGTCGGGCCTCGAAAGTGGAAAGGAAGAGTCGGGCGCGCGGGTCGCCCGGAGGGAAAGGGAAAACACGGCTCGCGGCGCGCGAGCTCGGGATATACATCCACCGGCGCCTGCGAAGGGATCGCGAAGGTCCGCGCGGCGGCCGGTGAAAGTCGCGAGGTCTTGAACTCTCTGGCTTTTCGGGCTTTGTTTTGACGGCTGAATGGGGGGAGGCCTTTGATCGAGCTCGTTCCATCGGGAGGAGTGTCGTTCGCGCTGAATGGGTGTTGTCGGATGGATGGATTCCCCGAGGCTTTTGTGCCTCTGGATTGTGGAGGCTGACGGGAGAAAACGTGGCTTTACGAGCGCCGCCTCTTGACGATGCGCTCCTTGAGATTGGAGAAAAATTCAAATCGCCACGCCGAGGGTATAGAGTTTAATTAAAATATAATCTCGCGCAGCTCGAGAAGTAAGTATTACGTTGTAAATCGCGCGAAGAGTTCGCTTATCAGGAACATGCCTGAAAAGAGATGACTTAACCGGAGTTTGCGAACGTGGATAGCTCTTAAGAGACAACGAACGTGAGATACATTATTAAGATAGGTCACCGCCGAGAGATAAGTGTAACGCATAATTAGATTATTACGTGTGCCATTCGCAAACTTTAAGATCTGTCCTCGTACACACTCGCGGCTCGATTACAGTCGGGGGAAAAAAATCGAGAAGCCCGCGGAGGATCGAGAGCGAAGCGGAATTTGTGCGATTCGGCCGTTAAGAAGTCGCGGAGCAAGCGATCAGCCGGTTTAAAAATAGATCGGTTTCGTATGCAGCTCGAAAAATTAATGGCTCGCATTGTAGACACCGGCCGCTTAGGCGAGGAGGCATTAAAACCCGGCTGCGAAGACGGCCGAGGAAAAAGAAGGCAAAAAGGCGACGGCGAGAGAGCCTTGACACCGGCGCGAACTTTTATGTTTTCCATTATATCACCGCGCGCGCTCGCGCATCGCTGGAAGATGATGTCCCGCTCCGAGGGAGGCAGGCGAAATTTCACGAGAGGCGCGACCTTCCTCCGTTTCTTTCGGGCCTGCGCGCGGCCACGTGGCGCGCGAGCCGCCCGATTTACATAAATAAATTATGAAGTGTGCCGCTTTGTACACACGCGAGGCGCGGGACATTATGCAAGAGGGGGAGAGAGAGAAAAGACGCCGTGACAAAAGTGAAAACGAGCGTTTTTCCACTTAGAGGAGCCGCGGGTTTGAAAGGAAAAGTGTACGTGCGCGCGCTGCTTCTAAATTCGAATTATTTTTTTTTCTTTTCCCTTCTCGTCGCGAGCGCGGGTAATTGTTTTTCTTTTTCTTTTTTCGAAGCTGTTTACTCGATAAGATAAAGGTTTTGTTCCCCCGTCATTGTGATGCAAAAAAGAAAATTGTTAAATAAATGGGATGTAGGAAACGTTAATTTTAACGCTGGAAATCGAGGCGATAAACGTATTGAATGGAGAGGAGAAAAAAAGCGCCGGATGAAAGATAGGTTTCTCCAAGGTGATCGCTATTTTTTTTTTTATTCTGAAATAAATTGTTTATCAGCCGGTTAGCGTTAATTTTAATATTTGCTAGCTGCGGAATTTGCGCTACTA
>JAWWEM010019919.1:0-20568 GCA_035582935.1 Ormyrus thymus | reverse complement strand
CGCTGTTTTATTTTTTTGGTTAACGAGAGAATTACGAGGTGAATCGCGACGCGGGAGAATTAAAGGAGGGATGGCTGGGCGTTTGGTTTGATTACTGGTGGCGGGCTGTTTTGTTTAGATACTGCACAGAGTAAACGCGGCTGCGTTTTTTTTTGTAAATGTGTCCAGGTAAGAAATTAACCAGTTGGACTGGTTAACTTGTATTATATGGAGCCTTTCTTTAGCTAGAATTGACACCTAAATTAAATAAAAACAAGTGAAAAATCATTTTAAAGGATAAAATATCATTACGCTGAAAAATTACACTGAGCAAACGTATTTAATTATTTGATAATGACAAAAAATAATAGTAATTTGTCGTTTTCAACTACAAAACAAGCTAAGAATTGGTCAAAAACTGCTTAAAGTTTCTGCTAGGGTAGTTTGATGTTTATTGAGTTTCGTTGCTGGTTTTTTAAGTCAATTTTAACTACAGGAGAACGTCAACTTACGGTTATTTTATGATCGAGTAGAATTTTTGCCTAATTTGCTTAGGTGTATTGCAGTAATTTAACTAAATCTAAAAATACTTCTATAGAAGCATTTTATCAAATAACTTTGATTTGTTTATTGTATTTATTTTTCTATAGTTGAATAAAGTGTAAGTTAGCAATACGCCAAACAAAGACCATAAATTCATATGCAAAGTACGTATTTATATTTAACGCTAATAAAGTTGCACTTTCAAATGGATAATTGAATTACTATTGAAATTATAAACTCACTGTTATAAACTGAACAACATAAGCCTTTTAAATTTATTGACTAAAATGCAATTTAAGCGATAGTTGAAGTTTTGAAATATGAATAATTATTATTAAAGTGAAATGTTTCCATGTTAACAGGTCTAACAATTTTACAATTCTAAGAACAATTATATATTATTTTTCATTCAGTTTAGATACCGAATAGACTGAAAAAGTATAAAAAAAAAAGTTATATTCCGCTACATTTACCTTTTTATTTCGCAAATTGCTTTACATTAATACGCCCCAACAATAGCGGATACGTAAGAAGCTAAAAAATTAATTCAATTTTAATAATCGCCCGAAGAAAGAGCAACGCAAGCTTCATTAAACCTTGAAGAGAGGCCATTGCGCAATCGCGCAGCAATAACGAACCACTTCATCCGCGCGTCGAGAGCCTTTTCGCCGAGAGCATAAATTCACCGTTGCGGAGAGTGAATTTTTGCGCCGATCCGCGGAAAGCGAATGTCTCGGTTCGACATCCGTCGCGGCTCGCTTTTATGCAATCAGCCGCGGAGAGCGGCCCGCCTGCTTTTCAGGGGGAGCAAGTACAAAAAGAAGAAAAACCGCGCTCTCGGGGAAGGCGACAAAAAGAGAGCCGCGCCGGAGGAGAGCGGGAGAGAAAATCGGGATGAAAAAGAAGGAGCCGAGATTTATCTAGCATAGAGATTACGCTGAACTTGACCGGGACTCTCTCTCTCTCTCTCTCTCTCTCTCTCTCTCTCTCTCTCTCTCAAGAGCAAGACGATTGCGCAACGGCGATTGCGGCCCGAGAAAAATAGTCACCCGATACGCCTCGGAGCTGGAACGGTAATTAAAATGCGTCGTTTTTCGACCCCCCCCCGTCTGACGATATCGTTCCGACGCACCTCCGTCGCGATGCGAAAGCGACGCTTCGAGGGCAGGACGATCGTTTTGGGATGGAAATTGGAAGTGAGCGAATGATGTTTTCATCGCTCGTGGACATGGCCTGACGTGCATTACTTTCAGATAATTGAAAGGCAGAGTTTGGAGGTCGTATTTTATGGCGGTTTAACAGGAGTTCTCTCGGTTTTTATTCGCACAATTTATTCGAGGTATTATTTTACGTAATAAACTTGCGGTATTCCAAAGAAATTTGATCGCAAAACGGTTAAAAGAAAAAAAGGGAAGAAGTTCCGTTGAAACACAATGCATAAACCAGAGATTTTAATTAGCGGACTTTTCGTATACTTTTCACAGAGCCTCGTCGCGCTTATCGCGCGTATTTTCGCAGTTTGACGTGCTCGCCTCGTATCAACAGACAAAAAAGCAATCGTGCACCTTAATTCGATGCGATACGTTGCACTGATAAGAGAAAAAATTGCGCCTGGAACAATATTTGTGTGAAACGTATAGATAACCTCCTCCTGTCGTCGAAAAGCCGCTGGCCAATATTTCTTCCCTCCCACCCCGCGATATAAAAATTCCGCGCGGAATTTAATTCAATACCGAATCGAACGCCGAGAGTCGCGGAATCGCGGAGTTGGCTCGCCGGTTTATTGCGGGCAGAAAAACGGTAAATCAGCGCAATATAATTGCAAAAAGGCCGCGCGGAATAACGACTGACGAATCATAACCGAGCCGGCGAGTACGTTTTTAGCGGAACGTTGCGAATTTCTATTAGCCGGAGGAAATTACGTTTAAGAAATGCCGAAATGGCACCGGAGTGAAAGTGATACATTCCAATTAAGACGCAACTCCTCGGAGCCTCGATTTACCGCCGAGCAGCGGCGCCCTCTGCTAAATTTAGGATAGGACGATTCAGGCGGTTTTTCAGAATTTCCGCTCGATATTCAGAGAAGCTATTGTCGTTTCGGAGAGTCTTTGCGGTGAAACGACCGGCTGATAATTACCACTTATCAACTGATTCGAGAAGTTGAATTGGCATTGTTTTATCGTGTATGCATGCAGATTAGGCGCAAGTATATTTAAAAGTTAAAATGATTATTTATAATGAGGGAAGTGATCGGGCGTTTCATCGATTTCGTTTCTTACGTAATATAGACACACATCGGTAATAAATTCAATTCCCGAGCGTCCCGATGGCAGTGAAAAAAATATTTCGTCCAGCATTTGTAGCGGAGGCAATTTTGCTTTTAGTATCGCGAAACGGAGGCAATAAAAGATATATACTTTGTCTAAATTACGAAACGAATCGCCGAAATTGTGAGTAATTGCAAAACAAACTGCAGTGTTTCGACAAATTCGACAAGTCCAATCAATTTTATCTCGATTTACTTTACAAACTGCACGCTGAAAAAAAAGAAATAGACCTTTGCCTCCGTTAACCAATACCCCTCCGACTCTCTCGAATCTCTCAGTTAAATCTCCGGCCATAAATCCGAGCAAACGAAAAAAGCCTGCCGGGCAGAATGAAAAAAAAGAGTCGGCGTCGATTTAAAAGTGTAACGCACACACACAGAGAGAGAGAAAGAGACTCGGAGCCAGAAGCAGCAGCAGCGGCAGCATACGGGCTCGTGCAAGACGGACACTCGAATTGACGTGACTGTCGTGGCCAAACAGAGGCCGTACTACCCGGCCGGAAAACGTCGCCCCGAGAGACAGAGAGAGAAAGAGGGAAGGCATTCGGGTGCATCGTGCAATCCGGTTGCGTCACAGCCTCTTCGAAAAATAGGCGCGCGGCCCGAATTCGCGGACTCTGAACCGAATAACCGCAGCAGGTCTCTCGAGGATGTCTCTCTCTCTCTCTCCCTCTCCCTCTCGGCGAAAGTAAACAACGACAGCGGAGATTTTCGAGGCGATCGAAAGAATTCGGAGCTCCTCGCCGTCTTTCTCGCATCGAGATGCAAAAGCTGCGTCGAGCTTCCTGGTCACCCCGGGGGGAGAAGAGTTATTTCTATTTGTTCGATGAGACTCGTCGATAGTAGCGGAGCTCCTCCGAGAAGTTACCGCGGGCCGGGTCTGCTTAAATCTACCGCGTATCGACGATCTCGCCGACGCGACTTTCCATCGACGCGCAAAAACACCGAGGAGAGGAGACAGAGCGGAGAGAGCGCAATTGTTCTCTCTCTCTCTCTCTCTCCCCGTCCGCTTGAAACTTCGGAGGTCAAAGGATCATCGGTCATCTCGTTGTCTTTCAGCGACCCCTGCACTCTCCCGAGGCGCTTGATACATTCTGCGCGAAATTGCCCGGCCGGGTTATGCAAATATATAATATCTCCGGGGGAGATTGAATTTTTCCCGAGCGGAATCGCTCGTAATGCGGGCTCGTTTATATCTCGGAGAGGCTCCCTCGATAATGCCTCTCCTTTTATTTATAAAGCTTGTTGTCGACCGAATTTCTCGGGAAAACTGCAGCGAAATTCGCGAGCGCTCGAAAATAAAATGCAATCTGGAGCCGATAAGAGAGCCGCGTCGGGCGGCATCGGCCAATATTTACGTCTGCGTGTCGTTCACCGATGCCCGACGCGATCGCGACGACGAAAGATTCGGCCGTCGCGGAGCTTCCGCGAATACACTTTTATCGGCCCTACGTACGAGATTAGTCCAAATAATCCGCTCTCCCTCCCCCTCAGCCGTCCCGAACCGCAAGCTTTTTAATCTCGAGCAGCCGACGAGCGCAGCTGCACTCGCCGATGAGACGACACTTGTATTGGCGCGAAAAAATTGGCGCACTGCGAAACTTTCCTCGGAATAACGAACGCGGAGAGCTCGATTTCGATAATCGCCGCGGGGCGGGGAGAGAGAGAGAAAAAAAATTGGGTTGCCGCGCTTTCGCGTTCTCCTGTCGGCGCCGACGCCGCCGCCGCGCGCGGGATGAAAACACTTCGCCGCCCGCGGGAGGGGGGGGGGGGGGAGGGAAGAAAATCTGGCGCGCCGCCGCCGCCGAGGCAACGACACATCGGAGGCCGCAAAAGTGCGCGCATCGATAATGCAGCTGCGCGCTTATCGGGCGACTTTACGGGAATCCTGAGCGCGGCGGGGAGATTTTTTTTTTTCTAGTCACAGTCCGATGGGGAAATTTGTTCGGTTTACGCTTGTTGGTAATACGCTAATGATGAATGGTACGCCGAATTGACCGTGGTTAATCCCATTCCTCGTACAATTATAAAATACTTTTTGCATATAAATACAAAATAATGGTAAGAAACTCTATACGTAATTGCAACGATTACTTCGCCGTCATTAAAAACTGATGCTCCGCAGCTTTAAAAACTCTTTAAGATAATAACCATAGTCGAGCGGGGAGCGCATTACGTTGATTTATCGATGCTCGCTGGGTAAACCGGATGTACATACAAATTTATGGACCGTACACACTGGATACAAAACTCATTATTGATTTTTCCGTCGCATGCGAGCGCTCTCCGCGCGCCCGTCTGCATAAATAATATAACAAATAATCGCAATTGTTTGCACAAGCGCGCAACAAACAGTTGTGCAGATATACACTTCGCGCCTTATCAATCTCGCATCCTCCTTCAACTCCCGACCGAGAGCACGGAAATTCAAACGGACCCCGCTGTATTTACCCCGGTCGCAGTTCGAAGCGGCCTCCTCGACTTGGCCGCGAGGAGAGGAGCCGAAAAATCCGCTACGCGGCGACAAAGGCGCACCGGAGAGTGCAGTCGATAATATATAAAACGAGAGAGTCGGAGGCGGGCAGCCAAGGCCCGCCTGTTATTTCAGCGAAATCCACGGCCGAAATAAAAAAAAAAAGGAGGCACGCGGCGGCGTTTCGAGAGCCGCGGGGCGATCGCTGCCCCCGATTTTTCTCTCTCGTCGCCGCCTCTCACCGGCCTTTAAACTCTCTCGCGAACGAGTTTTCTTTTTTAAGCCCGATGCCGAGGACGCCGCCGCGCCGGTAAAAGTGCACCGCCGTCCGTGTCGCGCGCAGCGCCGTTTCGATTTCAGTCCTATGCTCCTCTCTCTCTCTCTCTCTCTCTCTCTCTCTCGTGCATTATGCGAAAAAGATTTCAGCTCCGGCTTTACATTCGCGAGGTCTTGCGGCGCGCTTCCTGCGTCGAGTCGATGCTAAATGCTGCCGTATCATTCTGTCAATGAACCGTCGCGAACGCATTAAATGTGTTTAACCCACTTTTCAATTTAGAATACAATACCGAGGAGCGTAACCCTCGAGTGGCTATTATTAACGCAGGCATCGAATCGCATTATGTTTTGACATGTCCGCTTTCTCTCATCCTTCGGTCAGGTGTCGGGGATTAACGGCGGGCGACGTTAAAAGACGGAGAGCTCCGCGGCGGGGTATATTAATTAAAGTTGCTCAATAACGCGCCAAGCGCGTATTTTCTACGGCCCGAGGTAATTAAAATAATATAAACTCCGCGACGAAAATTTATCGTGGCGCAACCTAACCTTTAAAACGTAGTAAATCATCCCGAGGCACTTACATAGAATCTTTCGAGCACCGTGTCACGACTTCCCGACAAACGAAATCAAGAGTGTAAACATTGTCATCGCGGGCTTTTGAGGTTAGCATTAGATAAAGTCACCGAGACGCAGATTAGACGCCCGATAAACTCGCTTTTCCCCGTCTGCCTCGGTGAATCGGAGCACGTTCTTGTCGATTCCACGCCGCCGGAGCTCTCGATTAAAATCATTAATTCTCCGCTGCGGAAAAAGAGCCGCGGACTTTCGCGTGTGTATATATATATATATATATATATATGAGAAAAACGCAGAATGTCGACAGCGCCTCGTCCTTCGCATTGTTTTTCAAGCAGAACACAATTCGAACGGGTCGAATTCGGACGTTGGTAAACTGTGCACAGCATCGGAATGAAATGCGGACAAGGACCTTCGATTTCTCCCGGAGGCTTTGTAGTCTCTCTCGCACACCTGGGAAGAAGCCGAAAAAAAAAGGCAGAGCCGGCAGTGCTGTAATGTATGATCGAAGCGAGAGCGTTCGATACCTTTTTCGAAAAGAAAAAGAAGAAAAAACGCGCGAAGGGTACCCTACTTTGGTACATAAATCATCGCTTCGACACTGACACTAGTTAATATCGCTCTCTCTCTCTCTCGAGATAAGTATTGGCCCTTCCACGCGCAGTTTAATGCGCGGAAGAAAGTTTTCGAAAGGCTACATCGATCTCTCGGGGGCTTTTATTCTCGTGCAGGCGCACACGGAGCCTATATCGATTCGTCTGGCGGCTGCGGTGCGGCGGTCTGCAGGGTGAACTCGAATTTTTCAGCAGCGAATAAGAAGAGGAGGCAGGCAGGAGCGCGAACGAGGCACGCGGGGGAGGGCTCCTCCCAGGGCTCGGGAATACTCACAAACTTTGGCGTCGGTGGCTCGGCTGTCGGCGACTGCGGCACTCCTTCGTCACACACAACACGTGCGGAGCTCTCTCGACGCGATGCACCGCGGACTCGAAGGAACTCTCGCAACTCTCGGGGGGCACTCTTTCGGCAAACAACAACAAGGAGGAGCGGCGGCGCGCGCGCGCGCGCGAGAGAGAGGCGAGCGGCCGGTAAGCTCGATCACTGTCGTCGTCGTCGCCGTCGACTGCGACTGCGTGCAGTTGCGGCGGCCTCCACACACCACACGGACACACTCACTCACACGGCGGCGGCGCGGCACGGTTTGTTTACCGTCACACAGCCCCAGAGGCGGGCTGCAGCAGTTCTACGAGCACTTGGGGGGGAAAACGGCCACCCGACGACGACGACCGGAGTATTATCACCAGAGGATCGCTGCGACAGTCCCTTCTCTCCTTCTATCTCTCTCTTTATCGCTCTCGGCTTCAAGGCTGCGCGGCTGCTGCTGCTGCTGCTGCTACTGATTCGCTCTTTCTCTCGCTCTCTGTTTTTTCGGGCGTCTCACTGCCTCCACACACTATCCGCTTTGAGTGCAAACGCGCGACTGTGCCGCGCAGAGGCGAGCTCTGCACCGGCGGCTGCTTCGCCGAGCGGCCGCGGGACGGCGCGCGGATCGCGGAGAGACTATGTGTAGGTTAGTGCGCGCGCGGATAGAAAGGGAAAGAGAGAGAGAGACGGAGGATGCGCGCCGCTGCTCCGCTGCACTGGAGAGACGAGAGGTGAAACGAGAACGAGCCGCTGGAATTTCGCCGTTCGCATATATATATATATATATATATATATACATGTATAAGTAAGCGCTGTGTGTGCCTAAGCGCGGAGACTGCCACTGCACGGCCGCGCGCGCGAGCGAGAGGCCTTCCTTTTTTTTTTTGCTTGCTTCTTTTTATTTTCGCAGTTTTTGCCGCCTCGCGCGCCGACGAGCGGAGAGGCGTTTTCATGAGAACTAATTTTAATTGCCGCGGACGCTGCATGCGAATTTCTGCTCGTTGCGGTAATTAGATTGGCGCGGCTAAATTGCGAGAGAGGAGGACTCGGAGGTTTGACTTTTCGGGGCGACTCGCGGTGGGCGAGGGAAATAAATGTTTAGACCGGCTCCGGCGAGATCGCGCCGATTGTCTCGTGAATTATGATGATTGAAATTTATTTTTCGTCGAAATCTTTTTGCGCGGAGCTTGACGGAGGACTCTTTTATATTTCTGCGCTGCATGTAATGGGGAATGACAGAATCATTGTGACTTTGCGCTCGAGCAAGTTTTCCACTCTGAGATACTAAACTTTTTAGGAGCAAATGGATGTGTGTTTTAAAGTTACTTGTCAAGATTTCATTCTGGAATAAAAGCTTCTTATATTCAATTTATTTTATTCCAAGATAAATTCAGTACTTTATGCAAAAATATTCCAGTCAATAATTCGAAATTTCTTCAAGAGCCGAGCTTGAGCCTCATGAATAATCATTTATTAAATAACTCCTCGCTTTGAATATTCAGCATACATTGATTTATTTATTGAATCGAAGTCAGCCGCCTAATCCAAAAATCAGAATTGCACTGTCAATATTGATCCTCAAAATTGCGCCCAATATCGCACACAAACAAGTTACTCTCGTCAATTGCTCGCGGTTCGCCGGGCAATCGAGCCCGGGTCCACGGCGCGGCTCGCTAAAATTACCGGACCGATCCGCGGTGAGCGCGAGTGCCTTCCGTCATTATTCCCCGGCCGTCGCCTCCCGAGGCCGTTCCCGGGCCGATATAATAAATTTCGCTTAGATAATGGCCACTTTCCTCCTGCCGCCGCCGCCCGTCAGAAAAATATATCGCAAATCGCTCGGAGCGTGCATACAAATGAATTTATGTAACCGGCGTTATTTGCTTGAATAAACTCTCTGGAGGAGACGGAGGTTGACGCCGGGAATGTAAGACGATCAAGATGTCCAGGATTTTGTTATTTATTACGAGCGACAGATCCTTATCAGCGAGAGGTGCGCGTCGTTGAAAGTAACGTTTGAAAAGTTGCACCGGATTTAGCGAAACGTCGCTCGGCGTACAGTTCAATTTTGCAAGTATCGTTTGAAGTGCGCAGTGCATCAACTCGTAAGTGACGTAAGGAGCAATATAAACTTGGAATTGTCTTTATCGGTCGGAACTTTCTTTTATACATTAAACAATGCGGTTATGGAATTGGATTTAGAACGGTGCTTACTGTGTACTAAAATCGCAACTGGGTCAAGTTAACTTACCAGGCAATAAAATCGAGCGAAGCCACCGTTTCCACTCCGTTTCTTACACAAATACGCGAACGACGAAAGAAATCTCGCGCGTTTCCAAGAGATCTTCCGTTCGACAAGCACCCCTCCCGCCCTTCCGGAACACCTCGAAAACTCTCTCCCAGCTCGGAGAAGCCCGAGGAAAAAATGCAGCACGCTGTACAGCGCGGCTCTCGCAGACATTAGCATCGCAATCGCGGCGGCTCGCATGACTCCCCGCCATACACCATCCACGTACGTTTCCGCGGGGCGATAAAAAAAGAAAGAGAGAGAAAAAAAAAGAACGCCTGACCCAGAAGGCGCGCGTAACCGAGTAATTATTCAGCGAGCGTCGCCGCTCCTTGCCTCCTTATTTATCATCTTGCAGTCGGAGCGAGCCGAGCGAGGAGAAAAATGTAATCGCGCGAGCGGCTACGAAAGAGCTCTCTGCGCCGACGATGGGAGACTACTTGCTGGGAATATGACTTTTGCTGTTCTCTGGGCTTTTATAGCGGCTGGCGTTGGGCAAAAATTATCGCACCTGATTTGTCTTGGCAAAGTCAATGCACGGACGTTTTTGGCGCGCAAAGCGAGAAGTTATTTTTTATGTTTATCGGCGGCGTTCCGGAGAAAACCGCAAACTGCGCGCGCTCTCCTATTCTTCTGATGTAGCACATTCTATGCAAATTATTACGCGAGGTCTCATCAGACTCGCGCCGAGCGCTCAAACTTTCAGTCGTGATTTCTTAACGACAAAATGCAGTTCCGCGCAGCCAAGCTCTTACGTTCTACCCCAAAGAACGATGCGGATGAAAATCAAATATACAAGCTCGGCAACTTCTCACGCGAATATCGGCGAGCTTCGACCACCCGCCCCCTGCTTGAGAAAAGTGCTACTCGAAAGCAGGCTGTGTACGCAGCTTTACTTATATCCGACAAATGCGCAATCGACATCTCCGAGCCTCTCCTCGAAAAAATTCTCGCTGGCAATTCCCAGCGGTGTACACACGAGTCGTCGCCGTAGTCGTCCATCGCTTCCACGCCGCCTCGATCAATGCCCGCTGCCAAAAGGGGAGCCGGCGGGCATTTGGCCGGTTGACAACTGGCCGCTGCGCGTCCATCTCTCGCTCGCTGGTCAATAGCCGCCGAGGCCATTATCGTCAAAACAAGCTCGCTCTCTCTCTCTCTCTCTCCGCTCCCCCCCCCCTCTACCCACCCCGCGCGCCCAGCCGAATCAATAAAACCTGCCTTCTTCCCTGCTCCGCGGCGCGCGAGCCGAGGGGAGTCTGCATCGCGATGCACGTGCTCTCTTTAATCGCTCGTTTAAGGTCTCTGTGTCACGAGCGAGAGCGCGGAGCCGCGCCTGGGAGAGGTCGATCGTCGCCGGGAGCTGCGCGCTGCCGCGGGGCGCCGCGATTTCGGGACGGGTTTCGCGCGCTGGAGATTGCGGATTGATGTTTTACGTCGACGCGAGCGATTTCGAAGGAAACTACACGCGGCGGCGCGTGTTTGCTTTCATTCATACGTAGCGCAAGCCGACGTTTAACGTCAGGCGTCTAAACGAGTATTGTTATTTAAAACTTTCCAATATTAAATTTTCATTCTTTCGCGCGGAGAGTTCGTTACTGCGCGCGACTCTGCCACGGTTACGCGCACCGCTGCTCGCTCGTTTTCATTATAAATTTTCATTAAAAAAGGGATACTTGTAATGGCAACTTACTTTTACAGATTTATTTATACTTTGATTTTAAATGATGCCCTGCGCCGTATTGACAAAACTTTCGAACTACCATTTATAAAGCAGGCTTTATTACAACTTTTGATTTTAAAAGGAAACTTTAAGTATATTTATAGAGCTTTCTTGCAGCTTGAAAGCATCGTTCATTCGTTCGAAAGTTGTTTAAACCTCTGATTTTTATTATATACATGATATTTAAAACACAACGAATTTCGCGTATAAATCATTTTTGTCGAACTTTTCAAAAGAAATTAGCGAGCCGTCAATGCCACGCGAATAATGCGGTATGTATAAGTCTCGCAACAAGTAAATAAAACCCATTATGTAAACTTCATCTTCAAACCGGAGCACAACGTCCGCTGCGCGCTAAAATAATCATCGCGAAACAACGCAAAGGATACAAGCCACCTTAAATCATCGCCCGACATGCTCCTCCGTTCGTGTCGATTCCCCCGTCGTCGCGTTCTTTATAGCAGCGCAGCTCATCTCACTCCGTCGCGGCGGCGCGGTAAATCCGGCGTTTGCCTCGAAATCGAGGCGCGACGACTCCGCCGAGCAAAGCTCCGATCGTCCGAAAATCCAGTCGGCCAGCGATCCAGCGAGAAAATATCAGCGCGCGCCTCCGGGGAGCTTTGCCGCGCGCGCGTTTCGTCCGCCTCTCGCGAAAGGTGCGTTCTCTCGAGCGTCAAGGCCAACTGGTCCGCAACTCGTGCCAAAAGGGTCTCTCTCTCTCTCTCTCGCTCTTAATAACGTTCGCCGATCCGGCGGCCGCGCGGATACACACTGTTTCCGCGGCGGAATGCATTAATCTCCTCTCTCTCTCTCTCTCTCTCTCTCTCTTTCAGCACGAAACGCAGGCGGTGGAAAAGGGTTCGCAGCGTGCAGCGGGTCGAAGGTCCGCGCTTTGATCGATTAGTTCTGCAGGCCGTTCCGCGCAGCCGAGAGGGGGGAGGTTAACGCGCGCATGGGGCCCCTTTCTCGCTGACCGTCGACGGCCGGGGCGAGAGTGCATATCGATTGGATGTCCATTAGGCGTTGTTTTAAAACGGGCACGGCGACGTTTGTCAGGCGGGCGTTGCGGAGCAGTTTTGAATGGGTCGATTAAATTCTTGGATGCTCACGGGGGAGGGTAGCGAGCTTTGGAATGGAATGGCGATTTGCTGAATATTTTAACTGGAGTGTAGAGTGAAAGGCTGTTGAAAAAGTAGCCCGAACGTAAGGGTTGTCAAAAATTGTGACTCGAGTGTCTGATCCTTCGAATATTGACAAAGAATATTGTTAAGTTCGTATATTAATTGCAATTCCCTTTTTTTTTACAATTATAATCCAGTACGATGCATTTGAAAGACGAAGAAAACGCAATGGACTAATATATTTCTCTCCTTTTACACGCTCTTTCCGAAGAAAAGAAAAGGTAGCCAGGGATTTACAAGCAGTGTAATTTACCACGGACGGAGAATATTGCATAAATTAAAAAGAAAAAAAGAAATATCAAGTTTCAACTTTCTCTTTGTGCAGTCGCGTCTCGTCGTCGGATCGAAAAATATATTGTGCGAGCGAAAAACTTGGCGTAAAATCCTTGACTTATCGTCGACGGCGTATTATTTAAATGTGAGTAAGGAAAATATTTAAGTGAATTAACGAAATTGCTGTTAGAACAACACGCTTCTTACAAGCGTACACGCCGGAGCCGTGTTACGGCATTAAAGAGGTAATGCATACTACACCGGTGTTTTTCCCTCCAGGCTATCACGACTATCTGGTAGGACAACCAGTTTTCAGGCGCGTTTTAATAAGTTTTCCTGCCTCCGTGCAGAATCAATGTTAAAGGCGAATCGGCAAATATGCGCGTACTTATATACCGGAATTCGAAATTACCTCCTTTATAATGATTAAAATTCGTTTAAAAATTAATCAATAGTGCGTAAAAGTTGATGGGATTGAATTTATTTTTCGCGCCGAGCATAGATATCTATTTATCCGAGTGTAAAGCTCGAAACTATTAGCATAGATAATAAATTGGATCAAGAAGATAACCGAAGATAGTAGCTGATATAAGTACTTGATTTTATATTTTTGAGTATATGTATAATTGAGCTTATTAAATGTGTGCTCTTGGATGAAAGTATATTATTTACCTTCAAATAAATTGTATCTGGATTTATTTTATCTCAGATCGAAGTATACTATCTGACTTCAAATAAATTGTACATGGATTTATTTTAAGGTCGGAAAGATAAGTAGTGGTTAATGTTGTGATAGAAATTTATGATCTACGCTTCTACGTAATAAATATCTTACTCATCCCATATCATAAGGCTTCTTAAACGGCAAATGCAAAGAGTGAAATGGCTTAAAATAAATTGTATTTTTCTTTAATAAAGATTGTGCATCATCCAGTAATATTTTCATCAAATTTAAATGCAATAAGCAGTTGCAAAATTTTCTCACTCATTTGGGAACTGTAAAAATAATTTGTTGAGATAACGTATTTTTTATTTTCAAATTATCGAAATGCTCATTTTTGCACAAAATGAAAATTAACATTGCGGCATAAATATTATTATCGCTAGAAAATGTAATACAGCATAAAAGTGCCATTTTGCTTCATATAATTTACGTCGGCGGAGAAAACGAACAATAAAAGGTTACGAACCCGAGCAATATTTTATCGTATGCAAATACGCAAACCCTTATTTAATATGCAAGCAGATGCAACTTGCATGTCGCATCTTTATAATTTTTCCAACTGGGCTTAAATTATAAAGTAAGACGCAGCTACCGCATTTATTACGAGACTCCGCGCGTAGCGCAAAAAAAGCGTATAAAACGATGCAAGATAATATTTTAATTTAAACATATGCCTCTGTAAAAAACAATATTTTAATTTCATACGAGCTTATCTCTTTTAATGAGGAGAAACTCGGCCCACCGGGTTGTAAATTAAATTCACCTTTCACAAAAATTAACTCCTAATCGTTCTAACTCCTCTCACCCTGTCAAATTCTAAAACAAAATTCAAACAATCATACAGCAGCAATTTGAAATTCACCAGCAGCAATAACAAAACACCCGACGAAGTGCCTCCCCGAAATTCCTCCGCCTGCGCGCCCAGCCGCGGCGATCCGTCAGTGGGTCACGCACGGCGGCGATCGCGCTCGCCGAAATATCACTGACCTCCCTCATCGCGCGTCGCTGCACCGGACGCCGCCGCCACCGCCGCGGCGGTCGACCGTTTTCGCGGGGAGGGTTTCGCAGGTATTTTAATTCGCTCGATAATCAGCGGCAGATAAGCTCCCCCCGGACGCGCAGCTGCGCGCCGCGCGTATCTCCGAAATCTACGCGTCCGACCGCGTCCTTCGCGAGCTCTTTTTTTAACGAGCCTCAAGGCTGTTCACGGCTGGCCGGTGCGCGGCTCGCCGCCTTTCGTGATCGCGGGGGATTTGCGCGAGAGGTCGCGGAAATTTTCGCACCCAGCCGCGCGCGGCCTTTGTCGCGATTTGTCCTTTCGTCGAATTGCTTCCGAGGGTCGAGACGAGGTCTTGTTCGAGGGAAATACTGGCGAGGAAGCGAGGCTTTGATCCTTTTGATTTGATAAGGGATTTTTCGTCGGGAAAGAATTTATGATAATTGGGTTAGACGTGCAATGATCTTTTAATCGAGATGGTATTCGAGTGATTGTTTCCTAAAACTGAACAACGATAACGCCTTGCTTTCTTACAATTCAACGCAAACGTTATAAAGTATAACTTATCACGCCAGTTTATTACACCGAGCATAAGACATAGACGTAGCTTCCCGTGCGCGAGCTAGTAAATGTTAATATTACAACAGAACCTTACTTTTATTTATACGTCCACATCGTGCATTCGCTACGATAAAGTATAATTAAGTTAACGCAAAATAATACGACGCATTCGAATTCATTTCAAACCAGCGCCGCTTCACAAACGCGCCGCGCGCACCCGTCCGAGCACGCGAGAGCGAAATATTCAAACGACGGCGAGAGCTCGGCGCGCGTCGAGCGAAAACCGCCCTCGGACCCCGAGAGAGAGAGAGAGAGCAATGAGAGGGATTTAAATTGTAGCTCGCGGCTCTCTCTCTCTCTCGGCGTAGGTGTTCCACGAGCCGCTAACAAGATACAAGCCGCGGCGTATGCGAGAACCGGCGCGGCTGCCAAGCTGCGAAGTGCCCGAGCCGGCGGAGAGAAATATCAACGATTTTAATGCGAGCTTATAACGCGGCGAGTGTTTATTGCAATGGAAAATCGAACGGGTTATTAGAAATGTGGAAGGTTGGTTATAACCGACGCACGCGGAGTACGTAACGAAACGATTTTCCGAGAAGCGAGCGAGGCTCCTTTTTATTCGCCGCGCGTAATTTTCGTCGAACTTTTTAAAAGGCTGCGTAAAAATAGAATGTTTCTTTATTCTATACTTTCCGCTTTTTGCAGTTGGTTTAGCACTTGTTTAAAACAATCTTCTCAGTTTTACCGTTACCAGGCAACAAAAAAGACCTGCGTAATTTTTTAAACGAGCCCCGATCCATTTCACGGTCGGCTTTTCCTTCCTCCAATCGTCCCCGTCGCCGGCAAAGTCGAAAACCTCGCCCTTGACCAAAGCGTCCTCGGCAGAAAACAAAGCTGCAAACCTACCAAAAAAAAAAAAAATACAGCCTCTTCATTAAAATACCTGAAAAGCCAGCGGCGAATCAGCCCAGTCCTAACGAGCGATCACTCAAAACCTCGTATAAGCAGCCTGCCTCCTGTCCCGACAACAAAAGGACCCGCGACAAAAAGCCGCTCCTCCTCGCGGCTCCTCCTCGGGATGTATATCTCATTACCCCGCCGACTCTCTCTCTCTCTCTCGGCTTCTCCCTCGCGTCTTCCTCCGCGCGTATAATTTATTAAGGAGCTTAGCGGTCACGCGCGACATCGCGCGCCGCCGGTCGATTGATCGGCATCTCGCTCCTCCGGGAGTGTACGAGCGTACACGAGCGCGTGGGTGCATCGGCGGTCACGGCTCTCTCTCTCTCTCTCTCTCTCCGAGCGCGGCGGGAGTTCACGTGGACGTTCGTTGACCCACATACTGCCCCGGAGAGAGAGAAAGAGATGCGCGAGCTTTCACCCTGCGTGTGTGCACGATCGCCGTTACGCCCGGTTATATCTCCCTGGTTTTTCTGACACGTGCGCACAGCCTATCCGTGACGTCAGCCGCGACGGTGCGGCGGTGCACGTGCTTGCGCCCGAGGGGCCCCTCTGCGCTTTTTCAGCCGAGCGACGACGACGGCGATGACCTTCCTTGTACCTGGTGGGGCTCGGCTGCTGAGCTGATTTTGGAGATTGGACTGCGGGTCACTAGAATTTATGCCTGCATCAGAGTCACGGTGAAACCGACGTGTTATTCCTGGAGAGGAAAAGGCCTCGAGACTGCACGGGAGAATTGAAAATGATTGTTGTGGCTATCGTTTTTTCAGGAATTTAACATCCGAATGCGTTGAAGAACGAGGGGAATGCATTAATTATATAATAAAAGGACCGCGGCATTAAACTCGTAATATTGTTACGTAATATAAATTTTATCTAATGTATTTATTTGCCAGCAAAAATGCTGCCGCAGTTGCAGAATATGATGGGCGAAATGAAAAATAAATTAAAAAATTGCGCGGAAAATTTCATGGATAATATATATGTATATATATATAGATATATAAGTAAAACAGCTTCGCATTGCCAAGAGCGAAAGTCCAATGCTTAAATGAATTCGTAATTTTTAGCAAAATTAAATTTAAGCGCATGAAACCTTGCTGCTGGGGAAGGCTTTCCTTCATACATCGTCTAGACGCGCATTTTTTTCTTATTAATAAAAATTAATTAAAAAGTCCGTAAGTTCGTTAAATATAGAAGGACTTTAAGCTGAAATTTAAATTGAATTGAAAAAATTCTAAAATTCACGGGCGTAAATTCTGTTATAAGTTTAATGAAATTTTTCCATTATTGAGACCTTTGAGAGCTTCCCCCGACGCTCTAAACAAAATGAAACGAAAAATACATTTCTTTCGAAACCTCGGCAAAGTTATAAGTTCGCGAGATTAAAACAGCGCGCGCGCGCCACATTTAAAGTCGGCGAAAGCGGATGAAAATCCGCTTCGGGATTTAATAAAAAGAGAGGAGGGCAATTCAGAAAGGGCAAAAACATGAGCGGAATGAGAGAAGTAGGAAGGAAGGCAGCGGCGAGGGGGGCAAGTCGCGGGGAAGGATGGAACTGGGCTCTCGCATTCCCCGGGTAATCTGTGGTAGGAGGCATGTAGGACGAACGGATAGAGAACACGAAAGTGTCGAGGGAAAGAGAGAGAGAGAGAGAGAGAAGAGAACGGCTGGGCGAAGAACGAGGAGGAGGAGGAGGAGGCCCGATTGAAAGGCACTCGAGGGGCAAGAGAAGGATAAAAGAAACTGCGCGGAGAGGGAGACTAAAATAGAGGAGGGAATGCAGAGGAAGATAGAGAGAGAGAGAGAGAGAGAGAGAACCGGTGGGAGTGAGAACGTCGGCCGAGCAAAAAACAAAAGTGCATCTCGACTGGCAAGATGGCCGCCGACGCCGCCGCCGCTGCTTTACCCGCTCTCAAGGTTACCGCTGTCTCTTTCCTCCTCCTTCCTCCTCCGCCGCCTCGTCTTCCTTCGTCTTCTTCTCCGCTGCTCCTCGATTTCCCATATTTATGCCGGACGCGAGGTACAGTCCGACGAGGAAAGGTACGAAAGAGCGCCAGTTTTATTATACGCGTGCATCCGCGGCCGCGGAGTGACGTCAGGCGAGACGTCGGCGTATTCGCGAGGAGCCTATTTCTTTTTGTTTTTTGATTTCGCTTTAATTACGTGGGAAAACGCGCAAAGTTCGAATTAATTAACGCTGCAAATAATGCATTTGACTCTCGGGAGTTACGTAACGGCCGAGGCGGTAAAAATAAGTTGCTAAACTTAATTGAAATTCGACACCATTGTTATATAATAACTCCGAAGAAGCTTTATAAAGTAGCGTTATCCGTGTTAACTAAAAGTAATTGGAGCTCGAGCGAGGAACATTTTTTTTGCTTATTTTAATAAAATTATATTAAAAAATCATTAATTTTTCTTATCTGCAATGTAATTTATTATTTGCATTGAATCATCGGATTAAAAAAACTGCATTGTCTGCGTCTATAAAATTCACATCCTTAATATTATCTTGAAACGCTGATCTTATAATAACATCAGATAAAAAAGTGAATCGATTACTCAGATCAAACAACGAAATACAAAAAAAAATTTGTTTAGTTTCTATTTTAAATGAATTCAATTTTTTAACTTTTTGAAGTATAGTTTTAATGGTCACGTTAATTAAACGACACACAAATGATTCATTCAAAAATTAAAATATTTGGCTTACAGCGAGGATGAAAATAAATTTCCAAGTTAAGAAAATTTATGTGACTAGTTTTCCATTTTCAAACTAAACTTATGCGCGGACGCGTTAAAAAACAATTAACTTTTCGCGTCTTTTTTTTATTCATTCCCTCCAAACTCGGTAAACAATTAAAGACGCAAAAAAAAAAACAAAAAAATAACAATTCGAGGGGAGCAAAAATTTGTCAGAAGTGGGATTCGAACCCACGCCCACAGAGTGGACTGCGACCTGAACGCAGCGCCTTAGACCACTCGGCCATCCTGACTCCGTGTTCGAGTTCGCCTCGAGCTCAAGCACACTTGGTAGGCTCAGAGGAATCTAATCTGGCCCGTTCGCCGCCGGGAAAAGAGAGGATTCGCACCCGTCCTCCCTCCCCTCTTTTTCCCAGCTGTCTGTCTTTCTCTCTCTTCTCTCGCTCGCGGAGCTTTAACTCCGGCGGGGTGCGCGATGTTAAATTTATTCGCGGTTCGAATAACCCGCGAAGCCAGCAGTCGCGAATAAATTCTGGCTGCTTTTGCTGGTCTTGTTCGCTGCTGCTATCCCTGGAAGGCGAATAAAATATTTGCGTAACATTATATATAGCAAGTTTAAGCTTAGATAAATGGCCGTACTAAAAAGCATTAAACATTGGACGTTTAAGTGTATTTGATTTGTTTCTGTTTTCGTTTACATTTCAGGGGTTTTTTGAGCAAAAGAAAGAAAAAATAAAAACACTTCGTCGCAAATTTTTTTTATTAACGAAAATTAAATCTTCATTTTTAATTTTTGCAGATTAACACTTTTTTCAAGCGTTCTATATTCAATATTAATCAACAACCAATATTTTATTGATTGTTAATACGTGAAATTAAAAGTACGACTGCTAATTTTCTAGAAAAGTTAAACCACGTGCTAAATTAAGTCGGTAAAGTAGGAAATTGCAATGCACCCTTTGGTAGAATATTTTTTAGGTAACTTGAAGTAGACTTTTAATGAAATGATTTTACTTTTAGCAAAAGCCTAAAAATAAATTAACTATTAAAAATAAATTTTTCGATTACTTACCATAAATTGAAGCTTAGCTTTAATTATAAATGTATTAACTATTAGCAAAAACAACTTGCAGTTTAATTATCGCTTCTTTCCCCTTTGCGCGACTTTAACAATTCAAAAAAATACTAATATTCAATGAAAATCCCCTCAACGAAATACCTTTTAGTTAAAAGCAGCCGTAAACTTACCGACAAAAAGTACAGCCTTTCTGCAAAAAAGAAAAAAGAAAAAAGAAAAAGAGAACCGAACTCGCTCGTAAAGCGAATAATCATCGCCGCGTCCGACGAGACCCTTTTGAAAAACAATCTCCCGGCGCATCGCCGGCGCACAATTTCGCAAAACAGGCAAGTCGCGGGGCTCTCCGATATAATTTTCGTCTATACGGCTCTCTCACGCAGCCCGTTTTCTCGTTTAGTTTCCGATCGACTTGCCCCGGACACTCCTCTCTCCTTTATCGCGATGGACGCTGAAATATGCACCTCTCCGCGAGAGAGAGAAAGAGAGAGAGAGAGAGAGAGAGATGCGGCCCGATATCGGCTCGCGGCTCGTACGTACGGCGCCGACGTTTCTCAGACTCTCTCCCCGGCAGCGATATCGGCGGATTTTTCCGAAGGACAACCCCATCGCCGGAAAGAGAGGGGGGGGGGAGGGCATTATGCGCCTTGTAAATCGCGGGATTCCGCGCTCGCTGATTTTAATTAAAGGTGCGCGCCTCTAATCGGCCGCCTCGATCTTAATATCCGACTTTTTTGCCTCGAAATAAGCTTGTAAAGGAAAACGGCCTTGCGGCGAGCGAGTCTGGAACGATGCTCGCTTGCGCGCGGTTGAGGAGTAAATTAGCACCGTGCATAAGGTTAACTGCTCTTATGCGAGCTGGAGCTTTAAAAAAAATCAGCGGCCCTCGAGGAGCCGAGGAATTCGCGATGGGTCGGCTGTGGGTTTTTTCCGAGACGGCGAGAATTTCGGAAATCGGAGCGTTTCGGGCGAGGTGTGCTTCGAATTTTCCTA
>JAWWEM010019898.1:0-20573 GCA_035582935.1 Ormyrus thymus | reverse complement strand
AAGTTCCCTACAAAATCGCCACGTTCCACGATTGTAGCGAATTTTACGGTAATTTATATCGAAAAATTCTCTCAGTGAAGAAATTGAAAAATTCGAGTCAGCCGCCGAGCCCCCACGACAATTACTTATCGGCCCACAATGAACCAGCCACTCATCTTCGCGCATTATCATCGCTCGTTACACAAAGCTCTCGCCGCGCGTAAAAACACCTCTTCCCCGACGCCGGGGAGTTATTTACCATACGCACGCCCCGGGACGGCGGGCGCGATAAATTAAAAACTTTGACGCATCAATGCCCGAAATTACGTTGATTCATCGCGCGGCTCCTTTGTGCGTCGGCCCGGCCCGAATTCCGCCGAGCGTCGACGGGGGTCCCTCTCGCCTTCGCCGCGAATTCGAATTCCCACGATTCGCCGCGGCTACGCCTTCGCGAGCCGGGCTCGGGAATCGATTGACAAGTGGCAATGACGACGGGGCGAGAGTTTCGCTCGCGATTCCGTGAGCCGACCGGGGCTGCGTCTTCGAAGGCTCTCGCGGGCAAGGGAGGTATTGCGCACTTGAGATACGATTATTTAAAAAGGTAAGCCGAGCTCTCGAGTCTCCCGGAAGAGAAGTAAAATTCACGCTAATTATTGCCTCTCGATTCTCGACGACGGCGATCCGCCGTTGAAAGAACAGAAGCGTCCAGGCGTCTCCTCCGGCCGAAGGCAGCGAACGCAAAAGCAAAACAGTAGGAGAGGCGCCGCGAAGCTTTGTCCTTCCGTCGAAAGCGGTTTGCGTTCGCTGGGGGTCCGGCCGCAGCCTGCAGCCCCGACGACGACCCCCGCTCGTGTGTGCGCACAACACCCTTGGGCTCATTATCGAAGGGCACGATCATTTTTAATGGAGCCCGGCCACCTTTATTTATGTGCATTCTCTCTCTCTCTCTCTCCTTCTCTTTCGTGCACTCGCGTGGGAGAATTACGGGCGTTTAATTGCTCGGCTCGCCGCCGCCGCCGTTATTGCTCGTCCGCTCGTGCTGGTATATAGGCTGCTGAATTCTGACCGGTGGCGCATGCTACGCGTGTGTGCGCGCCGGCTCACCTCCTTTTTTTTCTCTCTCTCTCTCTCTCCTCCGGACGCGGAAAATTTAATTATTCCTTGTGAAATTGCCGCTCTAATAAGCAGGCGACTTTCCTTTTAATGAGTAAGACATTTCGCGAGCTCGACGGAGAACTAATGAAAATTGTAGGCTGCCGCGAGGGGGGTGTAAGGCTCGCTCGAGTTTCTCGGGGAGATATTAAAACTTGATAGGCGCAGGCTATTGATATTGCGAGATTAGTTTTTTTTGCGCGCGCGCGCGAGCGCGCAGAGGAGGGTTTGTTACTTTTTCGAAATTGCGGGTTATATCCGGAGCTTGCATGGGAGCGAACTTTTATCGAGAGGTGGATTGCGAGCCTTTTCCTTTTTTTAAAAGATTGTTTTTGATACTAGCCTTCGTAGAAATGACTTGCATTAAAAATGAGCTATAAACTTGGTTATAGTTAAGCCCTATGAGAAACTTGATATTATAGGAAAATCTATTAAAACCTTGATGAAACATTTTCGTCGCCTTCGTTAAACGCAAAAAAGCTCCAATTTTCCTTCAAAGCACTTAAAAAAAAAGTCTCCCTCTCTGCCCTTTACGAAAAAAAAAACAAAAAAAAAAACAAAAAAAATTGCAAGACCATCGCAGCCCCCTCCGAAATTCGTTAAAACGCGAAATCCAGCACGAGCGAGGGGACGCGGCAGTACAGCCGGGCGTTAAAAAGCGTTCCCAGAAAATGCGAACGAGCGACCGGCGCGCACACACTCGATCGCGCCCGCGAGGCGAGCTGCGCGCGCGCCCTTACAGAAAAACGTCGGACTGGACGGTTGATTGGTGATTCATCCGGTGCGAGTCTGCCTTTCGCGGGGGGCGTCGCTCGAAGCGCACGCTCACCCCGCGATGTACAGGTGCGATGCGCCCCGGTAAATAAGACTATACGTTTTTTTCTTTTTTCCATTTCGATATACGAGTACCTTCGGCGCGGCCGCGTAATTACACAGGTGCGCGCGCGCGCGCGGCCGCGAGCGTTTCATCGGCAGATCGTAGATTCACGCACTTCCGGGGAGAGAGAAAGCCCGTTCGATTTGCTTTTCGCCTCGCGGATCGCGCGGCCGGTTTGTTTTCGGCTTGTCGCCGCTGCTCTATTTTTACAGCTGGCCAGCGGGGTTTTATCGGGGACGCTATCTGCGCATTGTGTGGACAGAAGTAATGATAGAGTGTGATTTTCGAGAGCCGCATTCCTTTGTCGAGTTTCAATTGGCTCGCGTGCGATCGGGGGTGGAATATTGGAGCCCGGCAGATGTTTCCGAGTGTTGATAATTGCGGGAGCGAGGTTTTTGGGATTGTGGAAGGTACCGGGGGTGGAAATTGTTTTAGAATCCGGTTTGATGATTGTTTTGTCGGCGATTAAATAGTGGGTGGGGAAGCAAGTACAGACTCTAGGTAGTATAAAGGTAAATATTTTCGACAATGACCCTTTTTAAGATAAAGTGGTGGAATTATTCAAAAAAAGAGTTGGTTTGTGAGTAAAAAGTAGGGACCCATCCTAGAGAAGAAACTAAATAGTGATTCGTACACTGCAGTCACGCTTAGTCGAGACACAGACATATTGACACCAGATGTGTAGATTTTCGGAAGAAAAGAGGTGCGAAAACGCAGCAAAAAGCATAAAACTATATAGTGTCACAAAAAAATTTGACAAACAGCAGATTTACTGTTGACGAGAGAACAGTCCCTTTTTTTCGTAAGAGCGAAATCTGTCATTTTGAAAATATTCACAAGCTGACTTTACCAGTCCACGTGCAGTTTATTGCAGCTCAACACTTAAAATCCATTCAACAGCCTCTCTTTTCAAGCTGTCAAAAAAGAAATGCGCATGCCGTCCAATCTGCCCCTCGACAAAAAAAAAAGGAAAAAGGAAAAAGAAAAAAAGCGAGCGCAGCATCGCAACAATACCCTTCCCTCTCCGTTACGAAATTCGCTCGCTCGCGATTCTCAGAACGCTACAATCGCGGCGGCATTGAAGTCACGCGGTCCGCGCTATTAGTCGCGTCTCCCTCCCCCCGTCGGCGGGGGTGCAAAATAGCCGGGCCAGATTGCAGGTTTGACGCCGCGCTCCTGCTTTCTTTATTCGAGAATCCGCCCTCGCCGACTTGGCTCCATTGAGGCGACACAATGCGCGCGCCTTCTAATGAGCGCGTGCCGCTGACAGAGAGAGAGAGAGAGAGTCCGCACCGTAGGACAGAGGTATTATGTGCACAGCTGAGGCCCGCGCATTATGCATTGCTAAGGAGGCCGCGATTTTCTTTTCCATCAGGAGGGAAGATGCGCCGATTTCCTTAACGAGCGACGGGGGTTTTGTTCGGATGGCGTTGCTTGCAAGGGCTCGTAACATTTTTCTTGGCTCGTTTACACTCTTCAGCTTGTTACTTTCACTCAAAGGCGTATCGAGTATATAATTACGTATTCTTATTACTGTATTTAAATTGTATTTGTGATCGTTAGTTTTATTCGCCTCGAAATCAAGCGACACGCCTCGATCAACGGCCGATCTTCGTTTCATTCCGCCGAGCGATAAAAATTTTACGCCCCGGATGCCGTGAAAAGATGCTCGCATAAAGCGCCACTCGACCGATTCGACAAAGCACGCGCCGTTCCTCTCCTCTCGGAGCCTCGCTGGCTATTGTCCCTAATAGACACGTGATTTAAACCGAACGCTACAATGACTCGAGCGAGAAATGCTACAAGTGAGCCCGCAAGGCGTCGGCCGGAAAGGTAACGCTCGCCCATTACGGCAGCCCCCGAAGCCGAACGAGCTAAAAGAGCCATCATCCGTGCGCCTCGGACAAATTGCCGGGGCCCCGGTTTCCCGAAGACGCACAAAGGGAAAAAAGGAGAGACGGGAAAATCGCTCGGACGACGGCCCGGGGATTATATTGTTGGCCGTCGTATGCTTAAGCAAACCGCCTACGTATCCACCCCGCTGTTTGCCCGCTCGGCCGGAGACTTTTCCTTTCCGAGCCGCTGCGATTCTTTGCGAAACGCGCTTAAACGACTGAAAGTGGCACGTGGCGCGAATGTATCCATTGTGGCGGTGGCTGTTGGCTTTTGTTGCAGCTTTCAAAGGAGGACAGTTATTAGATGACGTTTTGATGTTTGCTTTTCTGTTCGTAATCGGCTTTCGGGCCCATAAATAAGGATTAATTATATACTCGCATTTGCATCCCTTTGCAATACTACTACTTTTAAACTTTCGTGCGAAATTTGAACGAAAAAAAAATAATACCTTTTTTCCGCGCAATTAATTTTCTATTCAAAAGGCAGATTTATCAAACCGAGAGCAACTAAATAAATGCGAAATTTCAGCGAAAAATCGAATCACTCAAAGAAAGCTGCCGCCAAACCTCCCCCCCCCTTTTCAAAAGCTCTGAAAATTGCATCCGAAACAGAGGCGCCCATACGGCACTAATCCCGCGTCTTAACGACATTTAGCATCGGGCGGCACGGCTCCTTCGCAGTCTCGCGCCAAGTCTCTCGCGCCGCTCCGCGCTCCGGGAGGACAGATAGACGGATATAGATACGGAGCGAGAGAGAGAGAGAGAGAGAGAACGGGGGGCTCGCTCTCTCGCGCGTAACCGAATTACGCTGCAGTATTTAGCTTCGCTATTCAAGCGAGTGTAAGCGGCGGCGCCTCAACCCTTTCGGCTCCCGCTGAATGGCGCGGGCAAATTAAACGCGCGACTGTACGAGCTCGCGCTCGAGCAAGACAGGCGCGCTTTAACAGGGTTAAGCGCTGGTGCTGCTGCTGCTGCCGACGTCGCCGCTCGCGCGAGATAACGAAGTTAACCCGACTCTCTCTCTCACTCTCTCTCTCTCTCTCTCTCTCTCTCGAGGAGCGAGATGCACCTCTAGATTTTCAATGGCGCCCGGATTAGCGCTTCTTTTCCCCGCGTTCCCGGCTCCGGGGCTAATTGCCCGGGAAGATTTTCAGATTGCGCGCGGATTTATCTTGGCGCAAGAGCTGACGAGGTTTTTCAAGTTTTTGTCGCGAGTTTTCTTTTCAGAGAGCCTGGTTAGCTGCGTATTGTCCGCTCTCCTCCGAACGGCCGGACGGCGCGAACGCGCGGCCTTTATATTAGACCGCCGCGCCGCTCGGCTTCGGGGAAATTAGTTTATTTTCCTCCGCCGCGCGCACACGCGCTCCTTTGATTAAATTTCGGAGCGAAGCTCGCGTCTCTCTCTCTCGCGCGCGCGCGCAAATGGAAAAAGAACATTTCCACGCGGTGTCCTCGGGTTCAAACGCGACTGGTCGCGCGGTATGTCAAACGTAAAGGCCGGGGAAGAGAGGCGAATTCCACCCTCGCCAGGACAAATCCCGGCGCTCGTTTGGCCTTTCTCGTCTCCCGGGCCTGTCTAAACGGAAGGGAAGAGAGAGAGAGAGGGCTTGTTGCTTCTGTCATTGACAAGTTAGTCTTTGACCGAGACCTTCTTTCCCCCTATACCGAGACCGTCTTTCTCTTAATGCGCGTACGTTTAACGTTTCAGTCTCGAGCTTCTGCAATTCTACTGGGATTATTTTTCTCGTCCCTTTCAATTGAGTCTCTCTATTGATTGTTCTATGAAGTTTTATTAATCAAGGGATTTAATCGTCAAGAGATTAAGGCGCCAATTTTATTTGAAAGTAGTCGTAAATACGAAATGGTTATAGTGTTTAATTAACATTTTTAAAATTCTTTTTTTAATCCTCTGAAAGGTCATTTTGTTTGAAGACAGATTGCAGCGTTAGTTCAAACTCAATAAATTTAACGCAGCTCTGAATCTTCAAAATAAACGCAATTTAGCGAAAGCATAATAGCGACCTCGCCGAATCTAATCGGAAGCAGGCGCAAAACGGATACGCTTTGTCCCTTCACGAGTTTCAGCTCGAGTGGCAAAACCCGCAGGCACATCACATCGAGCCATCATCACTTACACCTCGTCGCTCGCGAGCGGCATTAAAAATCAGCAGCCGTGAGGGGCAATTACGGCGCCGCGCCACGTGCCCGACTTAACTGTCCGGGCCAGCGAGGAGGGCTGCGGAGAAAATCGCGAGGAGGTATATAGTCGCTCACGCAGCCCGCTCTCCGTTTCCTTCTCTCTTTCTCTTTCCTCGGACACTTTGCGCGTGCCAGGCGCAAATCTACCGGGCGCACGCCCACAATTACTCGAGTCGCTCGAGCAAGGAAGCCCCTGGATACTATAACGAAAAGGGGAGCAGTCGAGTGTGGGCGAGAGAGAGAGAGAGAGAGAGCAAAGAGCCGGACAGTCGAATTTGCAAGATGACAGAGCGCGAGATGTCGGGGGCAAACTTCGTTGAGACGCGAAAAGGGACACAATGGGGATGCGAGAAAAGAGTAAGTGGCTTGTAAACATCATTGTGTTTGTGAAAGCCCTCGCTTGATCTTGAAGTAATTGCGTTAATAGCCGAATGCGCGCGCGTTAAAGCCGAGGAAGTAAGTGACGGGGCATCAATGTTTAATAAAACTAATCAAACGTAATAGTCTGTTATTTTAGAAAAAAGTACATGGAGAAAAATTTTCTAGAAAAAAATTACAATAATACATTTTAATTTGATCACAGACTGAAAAAATCCTAAAAAATTACCATAGTTTCTAGTAAATTTTACGAGGTCAATGATAAATTTTCATGTTCAGACTTGTAAAATTTACTATGAACATGGTAATTTTTTAGGATTTTTACAGCCTGTGATCAAATTAAAATGTACCATTGCAATTATTTGTAGAAAATTTTTCTCCGCGTAGCTAATACGCAATAAAGTTTCGCAACGGCGATAAAACCCTAGAATTTCCGAGTGCGTTACCATCGACACAGACCCAATAACTATCCATTACAAATGATTTTCAGGCAACGGTATATAAGAACCCCCGCGAGGGGGCAGAAATCCACTAACCGTTAAGCATCGCCGAGCGATTATCGGTAAACAAGCGCTACTTGCGCATATTTGATCGATATGCGTACACCCCCTCCCCCGCCCTTCCCTCGCGCGCAGATGAAAGCGGTTACGCGCGCCTCGGCGGAAGTCTCCCGTCTCCCGTCGATGAGCTCGCGGACTGCCGGCCGGAAGGGCAAGGAAGAAAAAAAAGTAATCGCGCGCTGACTCACGAGGCGCGCCGCCGCGCGCAGCCCTCCGGACAGGTAGGTCCGCGTGTACGTGCGCGCGGGGGAATCTCGCGTGAGCGCACGTGGCCGACTCGCGATTTCGGAGGGTGAGCTCGGGAGATAAGGCAGCGGGACTCGTAGCGCGAAGCAATGCGCTCGAGCGTGAGGGGACGAGGTGGAGGCGAGGTTTTTAGGCGGGAATCGGACGGATATAGACGATGTTGGGCTGATACATCTGTGGAATTAGGGGTTTTTTTTTAATATTCAGAAGCTTTATTATAGCTGATGCGCGGGGCAGCTTATCTGATTTATATTAATACGTTAAATAGTTCGGTATATATATGAAAATGGTTAATGTCTCTTGAATTAAAAAACATTTGTAACGATTTATTATTTAAAAGCAAACATTACTTTTAAAACGCAAATTCTCAATCCACCGAATTATATACCATTATATGACATACACCGCACAATTATTTCCCGTCGCAATCCCCTCGCAATAATCTCCCGTAATCTCGGCGCTCGACGCGAACGTTCACAAGCTCGCGTCTCCCATAAAGAACCATCAGCATTATTCATCTCCGTCTCTGCAGCTAATTCCAGCGAACGACACCGAGAGAGCAAACACTCTTTATCACCCCCGAGCTCGCGCTTTCTTCACGTCCCGCCGGATTCGTATAAACGTTCGTCGGCGAGCGCGTGAGAAAGCCGCGCGCATTTCGAACGCATCGTGCACGAATGGTGCGTCGGGGGAGCAGTTCCTCAAAAAGGAGAGAAAGAGAGAGAGAGCGGGGGGAGGCGGGGATTCGCCGCTCCCCGGGACGCAGCAGCGGCACGCGACTCGTCGCGGCAAATGCGTGCGCCTATATACGCATTTCCATTGTCGGCGAGCTTCCCAGGGAATTTCGCAGGTCACGTGCCTGGAACAGTTGGCTCGTCGCGCTTTTTGCTCTCTCTCTCTCTTCCTCGCGAAAGTGCGACCGAGCTCGAATTGTTGGGAAACTAATTTATGGACGGGATGCGCTCGAGGATGATGGACTGCTGCTTCGGCTATTCACTCGATCGGTGTAAAGTGTTGTTTGAAGGGGTTGGGGCTCCGAGAGAGCTGTGAATTTAAGTGTGTTTTCATTGCGGTGTAGCTCTTGATGCCCGCGAGTTTCTTTCGTAATTTATGGAGGATTCGGGGGGAACGAGATTTAATAAAGTATATTTTTTATTAGAATCCAAACTGCATCCTGATTCGATTTACCGCAGCTTCAGCTTACCCTTCCCGACAGATGCACTCGTGTATTTCGCCACCGAAGAATTTTAAGCTAAGTCTAACTTTTAATCAGACGCGCCTCGTAGAGCAGAATTAAAAAGACTAATTAAAAGCCACCGTCGCTAACCGAGTTATTCGTTTCGGCTGCGAAGCATCCAGGCGAGTACGCGGACTCGAGCCGCTCGGCACACCTTCGCTTCAAAGATAAACGAGTAATTTGAAGCCGGGGGCCCAAATAAAGAAGCGCGCCCGAATCCTCGACTCCCGATTACGCGCGCTCCAGAGTCCGGCGCGGAAAAAGCCCCTCCCTCGCGCACATATTTACCAGCCTCGGCTGGAGTTTTCGAGGGAGCAGCAGCAGCGGCGGCGGCGGCAGCGGCAGCTTAGAAAAGCGCGTGCGGCCCGAGAGAGAGAGAGAGAGAGAGAGAGAGAGCGCTGGAAAACTGCTAATCAAATCAGCGCGTGGCCCCCTTTTTAATTAACCTTTGACCGGTTGGCCCCGCTGCGCGCGCGCATCGCTCAATCTGATCAAATAGCCCCGATATACAGGACCTAATAGCCGGGATGCTGCCGTGCCTTTTGCTCGCGCCTGTATTTACTCGCCGCCGAGTGCAGAGAGAGAGGGAGAGAGAGAAGGAAACGGAATCTGTGTACACACGCGCGCTCGTCGCTCGCGCGGTGTAGAGATAAAAAGGGGGGGCTCTGCAGCGGGATTTTGACTCGCCGACGCGAGGATCATGATGACGGCCGTGAAGATGATGATGAGGATGCGTTGGAGTAACGCGATACTTTCGACCGTTGCTCGAGCTTTTTCTGCGCATTCGAGCGGCTCTTTGTCTATTGGCTCGGGAGGAGGGGTGGCTTTTTGTGAAGGATGATTTGATGTGGGCTTCTTTGTGGTGTGTATTCTTCCCTCTTTGATTTCACGATTGCGAGAGCGCGTTTTTTGAAATTGACAAGAGATCGAGAACAGGAGATCGAGAGAGTGGTACGTCTGTTACACCGAGGATGGAGGAAAAATTCTAGTTCGATTAACTAAGATACTATCTGTAATTAATAAATACTTTTAAAACCAAAATGTTAATCGCTCAAGCTACTACAAAGTCGAAAGAAAGCCGAAGTCGCAAAACAATGACATGTCAGGGGTCGTCCAGAATTAATAGAAGCCCATAACCCAATCAAAACCAAACAATTGTAAAACAAATCCACAAAGAAATCCAAATCATTACTCCGAGGCTCCAATTACCATCATCCGAGCGGGGCATCAGCCTATAGGCGCAGTCCACCCTCCGTGATTTAATTAAGACGTACGACTTAATGAAGCTCCACGCGCCGCGTCAGTTCCTCTCTTTTTTTACCCTGAAATCCGACGCCCGGCATAAACGGGACCGGGCATTATATATGGAGCGTGCGTTATGCCGACCGCAAACGAGAGCACGCGCGCCGAGCGTGGCGTCATTGCCCGCTGCGCCTCCACGAAACTCTCTCTCTCTCTCCTCCTTTGATGTCCCGGTAGCCGAGAGCTGCGCGCCCCGTTGACCTTATCCCGGGAGACCGCGCTCGCCCGACCGTGATGCTGGTACACACTTTTACCCAATCATCGTCACGTGACGAGATATTACGTTTCGCTCGTTAAGGCTCGAGGGCACACTGTTTACCCGTGACATTTCGCGCTGTTAACGGGCCGCTCCGTCGGCTGGGCGATTTGCATCGAGATGTAATATTTCATTGGGGTTCTCGCAGCTGTTTTCTTATGTGGAACTTTTGGTTAATGGTTGCCCTTTTGCGTGTCGTTACTTACAGCTTACTGGTGATAAAATAAATTCTTCTTTTTTTAACAAGCCGAGGATGAGCATTAAGATCCAGGCAATCCCCTCCGTGCATTCCGCGTAATCAACCCCAGTCCAATTAAAAGGGCTAAAAACTCGCTCGCAGTATCTACAACCTCATCGCCACCTCGAAAGCTGCATTAACAATCGTATCGACCCTTTAAACCCAATCTCCCGAAGCACCCTCGAGGAACCTCGGCCGCGCCGCGAACACAAGAGCATATATATAAACGTAAAAATGCGGCATTCACCGCCGGCCGGGGGTCAGAGGAGACGAGAGACGAGATAACCGATAGCGTCGGGGGCGGACTCGATACACTACACGTTTTGATCAGCGGAGCGTTTTCAGCGAGGTGGAAGCTGACGCGAGTCGGCCACGTGTCCCCCCGGGACACGCGACCAATCGCCGCGAATTCTCCGCCTCGGAAGACCAGGCATGCGAGCTGAGAGAGAGAGAGGTGGACGGCCATTGTCGCGGGAGAGTTGATGCGAGAGCCGCGCCGCTTTTTGTTCCTGCGTGCTTCCTGTCTGCGCTCCTCTCTCTTTCTCTCTCTCTGATTCGCAGCGATTCGAGCGTGATGTGCGGATGCTTTCTCGCCCGCGGTCTGGACGGAGGTTCTCACGACGATCGACAATTGGAGCGGCGGCTGAAATAATGAAGGGCTCGATCGGATTGGGTGCACGTTAAAAGGTTAAAGAGTCAGTCGGTATATTCGTAAACAAGATTGCATTTTATGCCTATTGATGTTTACTGCGCGATACAAAAGTAAAAAATTAATTTCGACGAAATAAACGACAGCTTATCTCAATGATTATTCACACTTCAGCATCGTGATTGATTACTCTCCACAAAGAGCACCGAGTGCACATCGCACCGACGCGGGAGCAAAAGGATCCCACCCACCGCAACGCACTCTCCCCGGCTGCTACGTAATTATCGCAATAAACGATTACCGATCGCGCTTCGGCTCCCACAGCAATTCTCCCAGCATCGTTGCCTCTCGAAAGCGCATTCCCGCGGGAAAGCCCCGAGACCGACAGAAGCGCAAGGGTTGTCCGGGCGGCGAAGGGGGAGGAGGGGGCGTCGATGATGGCCCAAATCGGCATGATAATGTAATACACTAATGGGCTTTCGTTATGACGATTTATGGACGAGCGACACGCGCCGACGCGCGTGCGTCTTGGACGCAAGAGCGCGCGGGAGGATTTATCGCGCCGGCTGATTTGGGCTCTGGCCAAGTGCCGGGGATGGATGACGATCGCGCGTGCGATAACGACGCCGGTGTCGCGGCGTATATCAATGTTGTGACGCTTCGTCCTGCGACTTGGATTAAGTTGGATGCCTCTCGGTCTTGGAGGTTTCGTGAAATCAATTTTGGCAACGAAGAGATTCCACGCGGCGATTGAGAAGTAACCGAGACGTTAGACAGGTAACTCGTACCTGCCTTTATCATTAAAAAGAAACTTGATAAACCTACAGTTTCCAAATCGCATAGAAACGATCACAGCCCGTCGCGCGTAACAGTTTCCCCCGAAAACTAATTTAGCCCCGGGAAGCAAGTCCCCGAAGCCCCGCTTAAATAAAAAAAAGAGAAAAATAATAATCCGTGGCATATATCTTCACTACTCGGGCTTCGCCTAAGAAACAATTATCCTCGCGTCCCGTTCCACCCTCCGGCCGAAGAAAGGCGCGCTGACAAAGCCCTGCACTGGAAGCGTGCACTTATCCAAACATTACGGGCAGCCATACGCACCTCCCGGAGCCCCGGCCGGCGTATCGGCCGGCATTTTTCAATTACTCGAGTCCCTTTTGTTTCGGAAGGCCCTGCACGGGCGTATTCGTGGGGGGGCGGGGGTCGGCCCGGCGGTGCTTCCCCGGCCGTTCTACAACGTATCTCTTACTTACTCTTCCCGTCTCTCGTTCCCATACTCGCTCGCCGGCGTTCCTGTGGGAGAGCCCTGCGACCCTAATTCCTATGGGAAATACGTCGTCGCGCGCGCGCGCTTTTTCGGCCCTGCGCTGTGCAAATTGGTTTACACGCGACGATGACGACGATCGTTAATTTGGCCCCGAGGTTAATAACGAGGAGAGACGCTCGTCGGAGAGAGCGCGCGATTATTCGATTAAGGATTACGTGTTTGATTAATTCGGGTGAAGGTCGCGTGCGGCGCGAGCTAGAGGATGAACTCTCTCCGCTTGGGCGGGTGCGAGGCGCTTTCAATTTTAGATTACAGCTCCCTCGGGTGGGCCGCTGCTTCATGTGGATCAGTGGGCAAGGTTTTGTTGCGTTTTTCCGATTACGGTTTCATTAGCTGCCCCGTTCTTCCGCGGCCCCTTTGTCGAGAGCTCGCAAATCGTTTATTCTGCGAGGAGGCTTTCCTCGTTCTCGAAGCTCGTTTAATTTACTAAAAATCCCCGATGACCGAGGCAGTAAACGTCGCGAGCCGCGCGTCCATCAAATTTTCCGCAGCGAATCAAAAATCACAGCTACCCACCGCGAGCCGCGGAAGGACCTTCGCGTATAGTCCGGTGCGTGGCGAGGCTTCATTAGCGCAAGAAATACGAGGGACATTACAACGGCTCGACTCTCCCGGCAATTCCAGATAGTGCGAGAGCAGCGGGAGAGAGAGAGAGAGAGGGATAGGGAGAGGGCCACCTTCGGGCGGACGCCGGTCGCGGTAGGTATCAATTACGCCGGAGGCAATTTATCCGGTTAATCGGTATGTCCCACATAACACTTATTCAAGTGCGCGGGGCGAGCCTCGGAGCCGGCTCTGGCGATTGACGCCGCTTCGGGCGCGCGCGCGCGCCAAAGCTCCCGCGCGAGCTCCCCGCCATAATAACGAATTATTATCGTGTAATTGTTTGACATTACGAGCTACGAAGGGCCCCGACATGCGAGCCGCCCGAAGGTGGACTACATTATTCGCACTTGCGCTTGATAAGGCGACTTGATAATCGACTGTGTGCACTGGGGGAAACGTTCGACGGATTTTTTGTACGTTTTTTCACAAGTCAGTGTATTCTACGTTTATGCCATTTGTTCTGGCGGTGGCGATTAAAAGAACAATTACTTATTCTTCAGATCGTAAATGGGAAATCGGGAAAGTTGAGGGATCCAGCTTTATCGTGTAATAAATTTCAGTTTCAAGAGCAGCCCTAATACTTGTATATATAAATCAGAACGACAAATTGAGATGTCACGTAAGAAGTGTGATTCCGTAAATCTATTGATTTTAATAGAATCTACAAAGAATAAGCATCTAAATTCAGTTATCAGCTGCATAATGCGCCGGGCCGAAAAATTCAATTTAAAAGCAAATCCGATTCAAGGCTCATCGAGCAACGGAGCCATAAAGTCCGCATCCGAAACTGCAGCTTCGCCGACGGGGGAAAAAAAAACCGCTTCTCCGGCCATAAATCCAATAACCCGTCGCGCAGAAGTTAAAAATCACTGCGACGACACACCGAGGCACAAGCCTCTTTTCTCCCGCCCCCACTCAATTAGCAGCACGGATTTCACGCAATATCTTTCGCCAACTGTTTTCCCATGAGGCTCCCGGGAGAGCTCGCAGAGCCCGCGCAACAAAGAGAAGAAAGAAGAGATAAAAAAACATCCTCTCTAATGCGCCGCGTGTATATATAAAACTGCTCGCTCTGTCTCTCTCTCTCCTCGTTAGGACAATCGAGCGTAAGAGAATTTCCGTCCGCCCCATCGACGGCCCGTCGCGTCCCTTCGCTCTCTCTCTCTCTCTCTCTCTGCCGCGCCGAGAGGAGCAGCAGCAGCAGCAGCAGCGCGTTTGCGGGCCGCTCACGGGGGTGGGAACGCACCGCCGCGTGGGAGCCGATTTATGGGAATGCGAGAGAGCCGAGCGACGCCAATCGGTACGAGCGTTGTGCGAGCTTGCTGCCCGGAGAGAGTACACAAGTGAGTCGGCGGTTTTGCGCCAAGGGGGGGGAGACGGGAATTTCGGGGGTGTTTATGGTTATATTATCGACTGATGCACCGTGTCGCTTTGTTTCGGTGAAAGTGTTCGGACACTGCTTGCGCGAATGAAAGTTATCTCAGCGAAGTAAGAATATTCTCAATGCTTGAGCTTTGGACAAAAGAAAATTCTTCTCTATAATCGTGCGATCGTCGTCGATTACAAAAAAACCCACAATTCCCGATAAAAACCATTGAAACCACACAGGAAAGCCAGGTCGCTTTCGCCGAGCAGTACAGCGCGTAGGACACGTATCGATTGCTCGCGAGCGCGAAAAAGCGCCGGGCGGCCGGGCGAGAGTAATCGCGCGGCGTGCATCGCGCGCGGCCGCGGGCAAAAGTATATATGACCCAGTATGCGGACTGCGCAGCTCCCGGAAAGAAACGGCTCTCCTCGCGTACGTTAGACGGAATGCCGGGGGAAAATCCGGCCGGGCATTCTTGGCGCTCGCGAGTCGGACTATAGGTCGTAAAGTGTATAGCCCCGCGCCGCCGTCTCGTATAGCCGCGCGCTGTCTCGTCTCGGCACGGCGCTATTCCGCCGCGGCGGGCTGATAATCAAAGAGGCTTGATCTGTTTATTAATATTGTCCGGGGGTATGCCTGCCGGGGGCTGTAAATGTAAGGGGAATGGGAAACGCGAGCGGTGCGAATTTTATTCACGAAAAAACGAGGTGTTTATTAATGTGTATCTCTTTTATCTTGTATAATTAACTAAGAACTGGCGGTTCGTATTTTTATGTGAATTGTAAAGAGATGATTATAATTTTTTACAAATAATTAATTTTAATTTATTATTTAATAACGATTTAAGTATAATCTATTATAAATTTAGATACAGTTCGTAAAACAGCCTGAAAAAAAATAAATTGTAACGGTACTTTTCACGTAGAGTGTCTGTTTATCACTAAAATATCACCTGGCAAAGCAAGCAATCGCAGCTACGCTGCACCTCCCGCAAAGAAAGCTGGAAATAATTTTCAATTCATAAGCGCGTCCTTCGCTCCTATTTCAAGCGAGCGGCGAGACCGGCGGCCGGCGATCTATTATTCAGATCCGTACAAAAAAATGCCGTCCGCCGGCTGAAAAACAAAAGGCGGACTCCGCGATCGTCGGTGAATTTTATACCGCGCGCCGACTGAATTCCGGGCCGACGCTTTAGTTTATTGGACGCGCGATGCGTGCATGCATTATGCGCGCCCGTATATACGCGGTGCCCGCCGCGCGTTATGTACATTAGGAATGGCTTACTGGAAAGCTCCATTAGCATACGTCGCCGCTCTGTGTACTTAGGCCCTCGATCCTTTTTCCTGCCGCCGACTCGGTGAAAGCAGAGAGAGAGAGAAAAAAACAAGGAACGAGTTCTTGGCCGTGAAGCGAGGCGAGGTGATTGCTGTAATCCGATGAAAGCGTGGCGAGCCACCTTCTCTTGCCTCTCGCTCTCTCTCTCTCTGTCAAATGGATCGACTCGCCTTTGTCTTGCCGAGGAAATCAGATCGATTTCTGGGATATGTAGGGTTGACCTGATTTGTTATAGTCAAAGGGTAGCTGTATTAGCTTTAGAATGATTTGTAAGTGTGCGGTGTAAAATTTGCATAAGAAAATCTGTCCGCGGTGTATTGAATATTGAGAGGTTTGAAAGTAGTTTTTTCTAATACATACGTAACGACGCGAAATTTGCATAGGAAAATCCGTCCCCGGTTTTGCATACCGAATAGCGTGGGAAATTTATGCAAGACTTTTTTGTTTTGTATAACAAAAAACGTATTACTTTGAAATGATAACGATTCCTCGTTCACGTGTCGTTTTAACGTTCTTTTTTTTAAAAAAAAGAAGAAACGGTTATTAAATTACAGCTTAACTCGGTGGAATTAATTACTATTGGGCAATTAACGAACAAAGTGGCGCACAGATATCTGATCCTTAAATTTTATAAAAAAGACCGGCCTACACTTAATATTATAAATTATTTTGTAAACATGCGGCATAAATTACGCTTTTCCCGTTAAAGCCTCTCAGCATTTAATAGAAAGATCGTATCTAAAAGTATCGTGTTAATAAATGCCTATGCTAATGAATTCTGGTGAGGAAAATAATCGTGCCTGGAAACTTTCTCCCCGCGCACACGACGAAGATCCGAGAAAATCGTCGGAGCCTTCGAGAAAACGGCGGCCAATCGCCCGCTTAAGCGAAGGAGAGCAGAGCTCGAGATCGCGGAGGCGAATCGCGAGAGCGCAGTACGCATGAGAAATCCCGGCTCGGCGGCAAAGCTCCCGGGGTAGCTCTTCAATCGCGACTGTTACGTGTCTCAATTACACATTGCGCGCGCGATCTCGGCGCAACATCTCGGCACGAAAATGGAAAACCCGCACGCGGCGGCCGCATAATTGCTCGGCGCAGGCGCGCGCGCGCGAAATTTTCCCCATCACGCGCTTTAATGGGCAAAGGAGCGCGGCGAAGCCGGGCATTAAGCACGTCGTCGGAGTAAATGCGAGGCGAAGGTGAATTTTTCCGAGCGGCCGATGTCGCAGCTCGTGCGCAGCCTTCCAGTATAATGAAAAAGGAAAGAAAAAAAAAAAGAACGAAAGAAAGAGTACGGCTTCGATCCTCCAGAAGGTCGGCACGAAATGCGTGCCGCTTCGCCACTTTTTTTGTGCCGGGCTTTTGATTTTTTTATTATGCGATGTAGATTTGATGATTTTTCCTATACGATGTACGTGTGTTAAGGGCATTAAGATTGTGTTTGCGTAATTGAATAAAGATGTTTCGAGAGATTTAATTAAATTTAATTAATAAAGTATCTTGCGAATCGACGTAAATTGTACTAAAGTGACAGCCGTCTTTAATTTTATGGCACACTTGCTCGTGACGTATTATTGATTTTATGCACAGCGCTAATTTTGCAAACTTTTTATCGGTATTGCAATTTACATAAAGATATGTTAAACCAGCTTAAATGTGCACGGTTATAATACGAATTCCTTGTAGAAACATTTGATTTTTCACTGGAATAAAAATTTTAATTTGAAAATGAATGCAATTTTCAAAATTTAATTTTTTTCGTTCCAATTTAATTAAACGCGTGCTAAAGTGCACGAAACATTTCACACATTGCATATTAAGTGGATATTCGATTCAAGTGCCAGGCTATAAAAATTATGAAATTTAAAGCGAAATTAGCGAAAGTGATTTGGAGCATAAAATAACTATAATCCAAAGAAAATTGTGCTTTCGAACCTTGGAAAAGTTAAAAATAATTATGATATTAAAGTATTCCAGTAGCATGCAAAGTATCGCTTTGGCAAAAATTATATATTTCACTCGATCGTTGACGTTCGGCCCAGCTAAAGTCAGTAAAAATAGTTAAAAACAAAATCAACTTCACCCGATAAAAACTCGACACTGCCACAAGGAAGCAAAGAAAGTAAAAATACCTGAAACTGCCAGAGGAGGAGGATGCCATTGGACGGCTTGTCAATTCTCAAAATTCGCCGAAAGGCAAAATGAAAAAACTACCACCGCCCCAAACTACCCGGCGGCTCGAAAAGCCGCAGACCGAGAGGGAAATAGGTGTAGGCTTTACTCGGCGTCGAAAGTCTGCCGCTCGAATTTCCGGATGCTCTCGCCGCTACGTCCGGGCCCTCGCGTTTGTACACTTCCTCCTCCCTCTTTCTCCTCATCCGGGGAGCACTTGTTGCATGCCTACACGTTCCTCCCACACGGCGCCTCGGATTTCGAGGGCAGTCGCCCATCACGCGAAACGCGCGCCTCTCCCTCTCTCTCTCTCTCTCTCTCTTTCTCTCGCTCTTCGGAAGCTTTTCGAGGGAGAAAGCTCGCACGCAAGCCCGCGGCGTTCTTGTGCGAAAGCTCGACCCTCTCGCGCCCCGAGAACCGCGCTTAATGCAATTGTTATGCGCGATCTGCCTGCCGTTGGGCGTTTTCATCGACGACGTTCGTCGACGCTCGACTCTCGTCGCTTCGTAAACTGAGAACGCTCGCAGATTTATATCGAGCGAGAACTAACGAGAGCGCTCCGCGGGCCAGATTCCAAAAAGGCCAGACCTCTCCCGGCGAATAACTCCGGGAGCGAGATGAAAGTCAATTTCCTCGAGCGAGTAATTACACCCGGGCAACTCTCCCCGCGCGCCAAAGGCCACTTAATGAGGGGCGCTCCCGTTTTTACGGGAAATTGCGGCGTTATCGGACACCGATACCGGCGGCTGAGGCCGAAAGGAAGCGGCGTCGGCGGCAGCAGCGGAGGCGGAGAGAATTCGCGCGCGCAGCTCGGGCGCATATTAAATGCCTCAACTAACTACCTTAGCTCCTGTAATGAGAGATTCCGGTGCGCGTGACTGCCTCGGAGCGATGCTCTTGGCGCGAGAGCCTCGTCTCTCTCTCTCTCTCTCCTCGCCGGACTGTGCGGGCCTTTGTCGCTGGCCGAGCTCGAAGATGCGCAATAATTACGCGGCACTCGGTACGCCGACGCGTGGCTTCTTTGCAGGTTATTAGAAAATTAGTTGGCGGCCAATTGTGGATTTACTCCGTCGTAATAATTAAGAATCGGGTATCTGGATCGGAGTTGTATATACCGAATGGCGTTCCGCGCCGTGCGAAGTAAAAATATTATGATTTTGAATTCACTTCGTTTGTAGAACTGCTGAGTGAAAATGAAATTGTTTTTTTTAGATTAAATGGTCGGCATTCACACTCGTACCGGTTAACCTAAATTGGTCAAATTTTCTTGTTTCCGTTATAATTAAAAGCCTGTCGGATGTAACAAAAATTCTATAGTGTTTTCAGAGATGATGCGAACGAGAAGTATCTCACGATGAAGCCCAAAATTTCGAGATCGATCATTTATTCTAAGCCGCCGAGCCGCGGGGTGCAGTTCAAGTATTCAAATAAGCCAGTTGGACGTAATCTCGACGGCTTCATACTCGGCTCTCTCGCTTTACTGCTCAATTATCACGGGAGTGGAAATTACCTATGCAGCGCGGATCAAAAAGTTGAAACCCACTCGTAAGATTGAAAAGCAAAAATGTCCTCTCCGCTGGTCGACTGCGCTCTTGTGCGTCGAGGTTAATTCTTCCTTTCTGAAAGCAGGTTTTTCAGGGTATTCGAGAACATCAAGCACGCCCTTTTCGCGACGAGAAATTTCGAGTCGATCGACATGAATCAGATTGAGCTTACGTCGAGGGCCGGCGAGGGATCGTTTTTGTACCCCAAGTTTCTGTCCAACTACCTGCAGGAGTGCCAGCGGAGAAACAAAAATTCCTTGTGCAGCACCGTGCAGACCTTCACGTCCAAGAGATCGAGGTTTTTCTTCGTCGACGGAGCGACCGCAAATCGGCAGCTCGTAAGCGCGGGAGACTGTCAGGATCAGTTCAAACAGATTAGCAGGGTTTTAGCGAAGTTAAGGAAATACGACGTCAAGAGGTTAGTCGGACGCGTGACTTGAAAAAACCACCTGCAAGCTAATGCTTTTGAACAATTTCACCGTAAAAACCGTTTCGCCTTGTACTTCCCAGGTCTATCGGAAGTCCTCAAGATCAGATTACGAAATGCCTTCCACCAGTACGCACGGACAAGTGCACCAGCAACACCTCCCTGCAAAGCCGCGACACCCGCGAAAAGGCGGTGCAGTGCTCGAAGGACACGGAGTTCCTCAAAGTCTCGTCGGACCTCAAGTTCCGCTCGCGCTCCTCGTTCCCGGCGAGCGTCAATCCGAACGAGCGGCCGGCCGAGGCTCGCTCGCGGCCGCAGCGAAGCCAGCCGAGCTCGCAGCGATGGCGCGGCGGCACCTCGTCGTCGCTCGAGTGCGTCGCCGATTACCGGCCGGGATTTCAGCGGCAGCCCGACAGGGGCCTCGCGAGTCTGCGCGACTTCTCGTCCGGCGCGACTGTCGGCCGGTTTCCGAGGAACAAGTGCAATGTCGGTGAATTTATTTATTTGGTTAAGATTAGATTTCATTCGGCAATTTAGCGTGTATTTATCTAAAAATGTTATCATTAGCTTCTAATCAGATAGTAACATAGTCTGAATATTTAACGAAATTTCACAAATTTTTAAACTTTGGAGTATATATTTTGGTATCGGATACAAAATGTCCACCCTTATTTCCTGCTCGCCAGAATTTTCGAGCTCACTTAAGCCGAGTTGAATTTATATTTAATTAGGAAATACTATATAATTAGTCAGTACACTGAGAAAAATGTCATATGAAACTTTAATACCTATTTAAGAAAAATTACTATATGTTGTAGTAACGCGGGG
>JAWWEM010019877.1:9676-20584 GCA_035582935.1 Ormyrus thymus | reverse complement strand
TGCATAAAATGAATATTTCACCATTTAATCTTCAAGGTCGGCTGCAGTTCATCTTTAACTTACTGTGAAAAAGATGATGTATTTATTATAATATATTTTAACTGTATAAATTAAGATATAAACTTCTGTTTAATTGCATCTATAATTTGAGGATCCCTGAGGCCTCAATCAGAAACCACCCCAGAGATAAGTTCCTAATTAAATAGCCCATAATTAACCGCAGAAGTCAGAAGCAAATCCACTTCAAATTTCCTTAAAAAGCCACACCTCAAGAACATCAGAAACGCAGGCTGGCGAGATCTCGCACTGCAAGTAAAAATTTCAGAAACAGAACGGCCGAATTGATGCAGGCCCGTTACGTAAAACAAGCGGAAATAGTTAATCTAACAGAGAAATTTCTTCGAGTGAAGGACGTGGAAAAAGCGGGTACAATAAAAGCAGCAGAAAGCAGAGGCGACGGCAAGGAGAGAAAAATAGAGCGTAATTCAAGCCGGTGGCGCAGGGAGCGAGCACCGAAAAGATGCCCCGGCATTTGTCGTCGCTCGAATCGAGGAAGATCCGCCGAGCGAGAGTGCCTATTTACAGGCTCGATTTTCGACGGGGCGCGAAAGCGCCTGATGCCCCCCCCCCCACCCCTCCGCGAAGAAAACCGAGCTGGAGAATGAGAGACGTGCCATTTTTTTGTAATTTTCAGGCGGCTTTGTGCGAAACTGCTCGTGCGTCAAATATTTTATGTTAATTTTTGGCGCAGAGCCGCACTTTTCTCTTGCACTTGCGCGCCCTTTCCAGAACGGAGAGGTACTAGCGTTTTGTTCGTAAAATTGCACTCGCGAAACGTAGCTCCTTTGTTTTACGCGGAGCGTCATTTATGGGAGTTTTTACCGCAAATATTTGCCATGTGAGAATAAAAAAAAAGGACTTTTTTAATAAGACATTCTTTATGCACTAATAAATTTTTTAATAATAGATTTCTTCTGCATTAAAAATAGAGATAAAAGAAGATTTGACATTTAATTAGAGATCCCGACTTACAGTTTCCCTGGTATTTTTACGAATTGATTCTTGCATCTCTGGCGTTTTCAATCCAATCAATGACAATCTTAATTGGTTCAAGTAATTATTAATCTTTTTTTTTGGGAATAAGTTCAAAGATAGATCTGCTCGCAATTTAAACTTGTAATTAAACCCGATAACATCTAAAACTTTTTGAAAAGCTCGAAGAAACAAGTTAAACAAAGTTTTGCTTTTACGTCATTTTTTAAAAGATTTTTTAAAACACTCGAAAAACAAAATTCAATTTAGCTTTCTCCAACGGAAGTTTCTTCACGCCAGTCCGCCTGCCCGTTCAAAAGCTCATTCCTCAAATTCGCAATCTCTTCACATGCGGCCCGGCTGAATTCAAACAAGGCGAATCAAGGATAAACGAATTACGTAGCGCAGAAAAGAGCTTCTTCTCCCCGGGCTACTGATCTTACCAAAGTGAGAAGGAGCTACGGCGGGAGAAGTAACGGGGAACGGCAAAAAAAAAGATGCCTAAAGCCGGGCGAGCGTGTAGAGCAAGAAGGGCGCCTGAGCAGCCGGATAGAGGCGAGAATCGTTCTAAATAATTCGAGAGGAGAGAATCTGGCACGCGAGAAAGGGGAGGAGAGGAACGAGATTCTCCCGCAGTCCCATACGTCGTCGCACAAAGAGCCGAGGCAGCTTGGTAAAACTGCCAATTTCGAGAGCGGAGCTAAGGGGGATGTTTCCCTCTGCTTTCGCGAGAATTGAAAGTACAAGTCGAGACGCAACGTTTAGAAAGAGAGTGCTTATCGAGCGGTTGGAAGTACCCCATTAAGGCATTATTGGTGCTCGAGATAAGATATGGCAATTACTTGTGACAGGGGACAAAAAGGATATTTATCACGTAATTCCGAGCGATTGATTTGCGGAGAAGGAAAGCTATCTGTTAGGTGCGATTCTCTGGCAATTGCGGTTGGTTTATCTTTTCCTAGGCGTTCCAAGGACGTGCGGTAGATATTTACTTCAGAAACTTTCGGAAACACGTTGAATATCATTTATGTCATTTTCATTTTATGAGTACAGTATAGTCAATTACATTTGAATATTTTATTACAATCAGTTCCACTGACTTTTGACATCAGCTTCATCCCTAGTAGAAATCACATGCTTTGAGGTTAAATTTTAGCATTTATTGGCCCATTAAGGAGCATTTTTTGGCCACTTTTTAAAAAGCGGTCAAAGAATGCTCTAAAAATGTTCCCAATTTCTACCAGGAATTAAATTTTGATTAAAGAATTTTTAAAATTCACTCGACAACCTTTTAAATTACAAAAGATTACTTAATCCGTAATGCACATCTCCTCTTACCTTTTAGCCCGTAATTTCCCTTTACGACCAATTTATTCACAGACATACGTCTCTAATAGATATAAACGACTCATTACCGTGAAGCATGACTTTGTACCTACACTCATTATCCACACCTACTTGGGCGCAAAGTGGACCCGTTAACAAGGCGCTCTCAGCTCCTTTACATATCCGAGACGGCCGGAAAACGAGCCTTCCATCCCGGCCTAATAATCCCAGCTTGCGCGACAGTGAAACCTCTAAGCAACAGGGGGGGAGGGGGGGGGGGTAAAAAAATGAGCGCAGCCGCGCTGAATTTCAAGTCTCTCCCCTGGGAGGGGGGGATATTATTTAACGGATAGCTCGGGAGAGAGAGAGAAAAGGCGAGAGGAACGCCGGCTGACAAATTGAGTGAGGGACGTTGAATTGTAGCGTCATATATACTCGAGACTCGTGTATCGCGAGAGCGGATCTGCGCCACGTGGCCATTTTCTCTTCATCCCGGGCAAAGGACTCGGCCCATTTCTCAACTCTCAACCGGAAGCGGAGGAGCCGCTAGCCTGCACCGGTGGCGCGCAGCTTCTTCTCTCCCTCAATTTTCTCCCGCGATAATAGAATGCACGAGCCGGGGGATACGAGCCGAGAGTGATAGAGCTGGATGTGCCGTCGCGACCCAAGTGGAATTGCTCGCCTGAGTATTCGTTCCGCGAGCAGGCTCGGATACGGACTGCTCCAGGAATCTCGGACGATGAGAGTCTCCAGAGGTGCTTTTAGTTTTTTTAAAGATCTTCATCGTTTTTACCCGCGTTTTATTAGAACGGCACCGTCGCACGTTTTGTGCACTGCGACTTTACTTTTCGTCGTTTCAGCGATGCAATAAAAATTCAAAAGGGAAAATTTATTCGCTAATGTTAAGTCGGTATTTCTATTTTTAAACTTAATCTTTTGACTAACGAAAACTTTTAGCTCTATTATCTTTCAACCATCGAAAAAATACCTTCTAATTTGATTATTCATTACGCCAATATTTCGTTATCAGCCTAATCCTCAAACGCCAATCGACTGAAAGCAAGCATCGGCGATAAGATCCATTAAATTGGCGCGAGGAAGAGAGCACCTAATCGAAGCTGCAGAGATCGAATTCACAGCCGGGAATCAATAATGGATCGACTTACACGGGGCACCAGCCATCGAAGCGACACTCGATCTCCTACGCTCTTTTATCGTCGAATTAATTTGTCGAGGATCGATGGAATTCTTTGCTAAAAGCAGCCGCCGGCAGCGACGTCACACCACGTCCTCCCCCCCCCCCCCCCCGAAACTCCCGATACTTAATTCCTCCTTCCTCCGTCATGCGGCAGTCAATTTTCCGGGCTACGTATACAGTCTTTGGCAGCTTAGGAAAGTGATTTCCTCATTTATTTCGCGTCAGCGATGCCAAAAAGCCGTGCAGTCGCCTGTGATTTGCCGTTATTTATCAGCGGCCGGGTAAAAGGGACGCAGATTCGAGCTCCCCCCTCCCGTCCTGGCAATTTGCCGCCGCTGTCGTTTCTCGTTCACGCGCGAGACATTATTTCAGCGACCGGCTACCGGCGCGATCGATTTTTATCAATTAGCGACGGAGACTACTTCGGCCTTTGCCGCACTGGAGATCAGAGAGTTTAAGTTGTTTAACCGCTATATTTACCCGCTTTCTCGTTGACGTGGAAGTATGGTATCTGAAAATTTCACTGAGTGCACCGTAACTAGTTGATTGATAATATTCCGTCTTGTTTACTTATTTTGGAATTTGTGTCGTTTATGCAAATGAATAAGTAATTTAATGCAGTTATTGGCTTAATGGATATTTAATTGTGCATGTGCTTTCAAATAAACCTGATATTTAGATTAATAATTTACGAGTGTTTTATACGTAGAGAAACGTTTTCGTAAAAATGATAATAAATTACAATGATTTACTGACAATTGTTATTGACTATAAGCGTCATTTTAAAATTAAGTAGGACAGAATTCAAGATCACTAATTACAGGCACGGACGGTTAAATGAAGTGTAAAGTATTTAATTCCTCGTACAAGCTGAATAAAGGGCCCGACCCTCCTCGAATGCTTGAGGAGGGCTTTCGCCGCTACACCTCAAAAGTGTTTACAGCTAGGTATTAAATAAGCCCCTCAAAGACTTTCCCCGCAGAAACTGCTATTACAACATCATTACAAGGTCTTGTTTGCAAGTAAGACCTGCTTTCACGAAACTCCAAAGAGCGTTTAATGTAATAAATAAGAGCATCTTTTTCGATAATGGACGGTGACTTACTCAAAAGTTGTTTACCATTCATCATTGATTTAAAAACCTGCATTACGTTTAACCTTTTTTCGCAAAGCCCAGTACTTTCCCGATCTCTAACTTCGTGCCTCAAAAGAGGCACGCGATTCAGGGCTTATTAGCTATTCCCACTATACGCAACTCCGCATTTCGGTAAATGGGAAAATAAACAAAATGCAAGGAGAGAGAAGTTGAAAGGGGGAAGAAAAAGTGGCCGAGGCAGAGAGGACGCCGATGGAGGCTAAATAAACAGAGCCAGGAGATAGACGCGGTTTATTTTGCGCTGCGCACAGTGAAAACTCGGTCTGACGAATCCATTTCAGTCACGTTAGTAACCTGTTTTACTTCCTTTTTACCATCGCCACTTTTACTGGGAATAAAATTTCTTTAAATTTCTAAATCAATTGTTTTACACTTTAATCCTTTTAAAAAGATTATTCATTTTCTCATTTAATATAGCAAATTATTATAACAAGTCAAATAAACGAACGTGAAGAAGCTATCAAAGGTTCCTCGTCGATTCCCCTTACCGTACTTACAGTTATTTTGTTCCTCGCCAGAGAAAGAACGTTAAATCAAAAAAGTGAAGGAAAGAATAGACGCAAACGAGGAGACCTTTGAAAATTCAGGAAAAATCTCGGAATCCCGAAAAGCTCGTGTGTCTGCCCAGGTGAATGGAAGCACGCGGAATGGCCGGAAGCTGAAGTATTCGCCACGCTTGGCAAGCGGCATCTCCCTCGTCCCTTCTCCCTGTGCGTCGATGCGCAATACCCAAATTCCGCTCGTCTTCTTGCGCTTTAACGCGCGCCTCGATTTTCGGCGATGCGCACAATGTCAGTCTCGACCCTTTTGCCACTTCCGGGATCGCAACGCGAAGATAGAATTGCACTATCGAGTCGGGGCGAGTCGCTAATTGACAAATTCTGCCGGTGATTCCGCGTTTCCGGTGAAACGTCTTAAATCAAATATAGTCATTTGATAGTTGAAATGTTCGACGTTTGTAACACGATTCGTTTATTCAAACTCGTCGAACCAATTTGAGTTCTTCTGAAACACTATTTTTGAAACGAACATTCGCATGCATAAATAATCTCGTTCCTTGAGTAAACTCAGTAATTTTCTTCGCAGACATTATTCTACTAACATAAACACTGAAGACAAGCCTAAATAGACAAATACTTATTATTCATCATCAGCATAAACTTCTCGCTCAGCCAAGCACCCATCGAATTCACAGAAATTGTCCAAAGCCATATACTTTACCAAGAGAGAAAAAAAAGAACAGTGCCAATAAAAAAAAAGGGGGGCAATGAGCTCGAGCTCGCAATAAAAATTCAGCGTTGAGCAGCCCAGAAACGCACATAAACTCGTACGAGCAACACACTTTATATTTTTATCGCGATCAGGCCTTTAAGGAAAGCCGAGTCATTAAAGTGAAATTTACGATGCTGCCCGGGTATATGGACTCTTGGGTATTAGACAGATTGTATTCAGCGTGCATTGCATCCGAAATAAAACGTTGACTAGCTCGTAAAGCCCGAAATAATAACCTGGCACGCCGATGTCGCGCACACTGTTTCGCACCCACATCCACGCGGACACACACACGCGCACACACACACACACCTAACCCCGAACGTTTATTCAGAAAGTAATGACCCGTCATACGCGCGCGCGAGCTTTCGAGCTAGAAAAATGAGTTTAACACTTGTCACTTCCACGTTGCCGCGCCCTCGTAAGAACGGCGTCGGAACTTTTTCACGTGTGATTGTGTATATGGGGGGGAAGGGGGGGGGGGAGGGACGTGCCGCGCGCGTTCCAAAGGTTAAATTAAAGAAGAAAAAGAAAAAGCAGCCTGTTTTCTTCATGAGCTGTAAGGGAGGAATAAACACGGAGCCGCGCACTCGCTCACAAATGATACGTCCGAGAGTGCAATTGGGACGATCCGCAAAGCGGATTAGAATTAAGGAGGGGCGAGCGCAGAAAATAATTGCTGCTACCTTTCAAAAGAAGTGTTCTAGTTCTCATTTGCGAGCGAAGCGTTTTCTTTATTGGACGAGGAGAAGATTCTAGATTATTGTTGTTTCACCTGATATTTAGTTTTCAGTTGCGAGCGTAATTTCAGTGTTTAAATAATTCAGGATGTTTCTTAGTGACATCGTTAAGTCTCGTTTGACCGAGTTTTTTTAAAGCTTTGCGTAGTTCTAGGAAAAAGTTCCACTTTAAATTCAAGATTGTGTACGCTCGAATCATAAGCTTCTTATTCGGTTTCCTTTTTTTGGTCGTAAAACTTTTATTCTATTTACTTTCTCCGCATTTAATGTTGCGGAAGAAACTAATACCCTCCCTCGATAGGACAACGTTAAAAGAACACATTAACCCACACTGCCAACAAGATTTTCAAGAACTCTTTTTCGGTCAACCGCTAAGTACCCAATTCAATCAATCAGCAAGTTTATTTCTAGCGTCTCTCCTAGCATAAATAGCCAAACGACACAAAGCCTTCGCGTTGGCAAAGAAAAACAGACGTAAGTAAGTCCGCGTATCATGCTGGAAGACAAAAGCCCGAGTCAAAGCCAGAGAGCCAACGGAGCAACAATCGCGGACGCCCGGAGGATGATTAAAGCTCTTTGTTAACGGGGCAGGAGAGCAAAGGTCGCCGGGGGCAATCAATCACAGCTCGAAGGTCGTCGCGTCGGTCGACGACGTTCTCTCTCCCTCTACCTTGGATAAACAGAGTTATCGAGCCCCAAAAGGCACATAATTCCTGAACCGTCTAACGCTGCCGTATATACTCGACTGCAATTGCTTTACTCCCTCGGCGCTGATCCTTGCGGGATTTCGCTACTTAGGTTACTACCTCCCGTACACACACCTGCCCGCTTAGCGGAATACTTCTCCGCTCGTCTTCCTTGATTTTAATCGATTATTCGCGACGAGTTTAATCGGGACTTGTAAGTGGAAATTGAGCGTGCGGTGCCGCGGTACAAAGGCTCTCCCCGGGGGGGTAGTCGGTGCTGAATTTTTCGCGCGTACTTCAGAAGGTCATTGCGCGCGTTGGGCTCTCCTTTGAGAGCTGCGCTTCGACTCTGGAGTCTCGAGCGCAAATAGGAGAGAGAGAACGTGTGACGGCGTATTTATATTTAAATGTGAAGGCTCGGGATGTATACGTTATAAGGGAAGTTTATTTTACAGGCTAGAGGAGTTTTACGCGCGAAGCCAGCGCTGTTTTAGATTTATATTGTATTTTTGGCTCACGAGCTGATGTTTTTCGAAGTTTTGCCCTATTCGGGCTCGAATATGAGCAGGAAATGCTAGGGGAATACAAACTGCGTTTAGCATGTCGCGGTGGTGTCGCTGAATATTTTCATGGAAATCTCGATTTTTTGAAAGAGCTTTCGAAGATGCGTTCTAATCACATTCGGCCAGTTTAAACTTCGTATGATTTAATTGTATTTATGTCTGTAATTAAGTTTTGAAAAAATTTTGTTATTTTATTAACCCTCGCTGATTTGATCCCAGTCCCTCTAATTTAATAAAACCATTATTCCAGAAGAAGAAAACGGCTCAATTCCTTCCTACGAGGCGTCATTATCGCAGCTAAGCCCAAATCAATGATATTTCTCTGGGAAATAAAAACTTAATCAAGCACGAAAGCCCCCTAATTATTACAGGCAGCTCCGTATCCACGCAGTAACACGCTTTCTTCCCCCTAAGAACAAGAGACAATGATGAGCCGCGTAATCCATTTTGCCCTTAAGATATTGCATCTCCATCGCCCTTCCTCCCCGGGAAAAAGGGCCGAAATCAGGAAGGAGCCTCGGGACGTGAGGAGCCTCGGTGCATAAGCCTCTATGCAGAATCGATAAGTCGCACGTGCGCGAGATAAAACTGTCCGATAAGTCGGCCAGCGCTTCCCGGTAAGGGTTGACACGCGCGAGTTACCCCCCCTGCATACGACGGCGAATCCTCTTATTTCTTCGCATTTTCTCCCGACGAGGCGTCGGCGACGGCGAACAACCAATTCTCCTACTCGACTCCTGGGAGAGAAAACTGCCGCCGAGTAAATAAGGAGCCGCGCGCCGCGACGGGGCTGCGATGTATGTGCGGAGTGCCGGAGTGACGCGGAATATATGCGAGCCGCGCTGATGGCTGGGAGCAAAGCAGCGCCGCCGAGGTGAGAAATTACTTGTCCGACTGGGTCGCAATTAATGATTCAGCGGAGAAATTGATTTTTACGATTTGACGAGGAAATATACCCGGGCGGGAAATTGCGATTTGTACTTAGATATTTTTTAGCGAATTTAAAGTGTTCTACAGAAGAACGTGGACTATTGGCTTGAAATGCTGAAGATGCCGTTAAAAAGTGAGCTTTCAATTCCAAAAGATTGTCTAGATCGACATCCAATCTCGTTCGAAACAATCGATGCGACTAACGAGTAATTCCCCGATATAAATTGAAAACTGTTAAATTTTTCATGACCATGAAAGGGCCGCTCTCGGCTTCGATCAGTGACTCGGTGGAAAAAATCCGCGGCAATTACGCTGCGCTTTCTTCCCGTGCCTCGTTCTCGCGGGCACGTCCCCTTAAAAGAGAAAAATGTACCCGAGTAAATAAGGGCTTCGACGGAGAAAAGGAACGAGAAACGGGGGTTGGGGGACGCGCCATGGAGTAATAGAGCGTGCAGAAGCGGATGGCTTAGGCTATAAAGTGGCGTCCGCAAGAGATGCTCGATTTAATCTCGATGCGCTTAAAAGAAAGAAGAGTCGGCCGAGATAGAATCGATGACTGGCGGCTTCCGGCTGATAAATCCTCGATAAGCAAAAGGGTATAGCTTCGGAGGAGGAGCTGCCACCTCACTCGCTCGTAGCTCCTCGAAAAATCCAATAAGAGGTCTAAAGCCTGCCGGTCCAAGAGTACTCCGCCCGACTGATTTAGCACTTTTTTCGAAATCACGACACCGTCGGGGTCTCTGGTGAGACGGGCCGACGTGGATGGAACTGCGTATTTGTTTAGGGTTGCCTTCCAAAGTCCATTTTATGTGAATTAGATTAGGGCTCTCTCTCGGCGCGGAGTGCTAGTGATTCGATAAATCCGGCTTTTTTTAATAGTTGATTGCGTTGACAGTTTGTTTACGATACTCTAAAGTTTTGAGAGCAACCAGTCTGAAATATTTTGCATTTTTTAGTCATTTTAACGATTCACTGAATTATTTTTCTAAAAAGAAAAAAAGTACTATTTTTATCACGGAGAAATTGAAAGGCGTTACACACAAAGCCTATTACTTAGTTTAACTTTCTACATAAAGTATTCTGCAAATTTTCATCATTCCACGCGTCATTTTCGAAAAGAAAAAAAAACGAGTTTCTCAAGTCAATTGTTTATTCAAGCTGCAACTTCTCAATAACTCTTCAAGTTCAAAAACGGCCCGAGAGACAGGATATATACAATCGAGCAATTTTCCCGGCGAATAAACATCCCGCAGCGAGACGTCCGGGTGAGATACTGGGCGCGTTTAGTCGACTCGGCTGCGAGAAGGCAAAGTCGCGAGACAGGACTCCTAAAGCACGTATATATCGACGAAGATTAAAGTGGTAATCTCGGCTCCATTTCGTTTGCCGAGTCCTGTGCTTATATCGAACCTATTTTACTCGGAAGAGCAAAAGAAGAGCCGCTGAATCATGGAAGACAATCTTCGGGTGATTGATTCTGCCAATCCTGTATAGTTTGTTAATGTGCCCCTCTCCCGTTTCGCGCGTAGATATTCCGCTTAGCCGACGCGATTATAATACTCTTTCACAGCTCCTAGTTAGATGAGCGACAATTTTTTCGGCTGAATTGGATCAGATTCTTATTTAAATAGAAAATCTTCGATATATCGATCCTAATGTACATTTGACAATTTTATACCTCATTTTAGTGAATTAATGCTTTTATTAGATTATTAGATTCAGTAATATACAATGAAAAATAATTCAACGACTGACTAAATTACTGCTTTACCACTTATCAAATCAATTTTAGTGTTATGTTTTAAGTCTTATAAAATATATGTGTTCCGGAACGCTAAAATTTTGAATCAGAAAAGAATTTTCTTTTTTAATCTTTAAATAATTTTTTATTTGTTATGTAAAATTCAATTCCGGCAGGCAAAATTGCATAAGCCACAACACGGCAATCGAAGAGGATTGTTCGTGGTTGCTTCTCTCCTCCACCGAACTTGTTTCTATAAAAGGA
>JAWWEM010019866.1:0-20585 GCA_035582935.1 Ormyrus thymus | reverse complement strand
TATATATATATATATATATATATTGCACATTTTTGGCCGTTCGCTTAAAACCTAAGTCATATAGAAATTTCGCTGAAACTTCAAAAAATTGTATATAGGAAGTATTCATTTTTTTGTGCTTTATTTCTTTTTTTTCTTTATAAGAATTCCTTAAGTTTACTTTTCAAAGTCCAGCGGTGAAAATTCTAAACTCCACTCGGTTCCTTCTCTTAAGAGCTATATAGACTTATTTCACTTTAGCCTTCGATCTCACCGAACACCAACAGCTCCGCCCGCGAAATCACGTTTAACGTTATTCCGCGATTCTTGAATTTTCTTCCATTTTAAAATCAATCAATACAATAAATAAATTAATAAACGCAGTGTCACGGAAGCCCGGTATTCCATATGCGGAGAATTAAAAACAAATAAAATTGTCGATACGCCGAGTGGAACGAAAAGGAAGCAAAGGTAAAAAGCGTTATTAAAAATCAAGAAATGAAATTTTATTTATTTTGTTTAATAGAAAGGAAAAAAAAAATAGAATGAATGAAAGGAGCGGTTTTTGTTAAAAATTGTTTTTACGCTCATTCCCTTTCATTGGAAAGTAATTTGCCTCGAATTCCTGTGTTTCGTTTCACTCAAAAATCCAAAAATATAAAGAGAATTCATAGTCGGAGATAAACACAATGCTTCGATAGAGATATATTTTAAATACCAATGTAAAAGAGTTCGAGTGTGTCTTTTAAAGCATTTTTTATATTTGAAAAACATTATTTACAATATTTGCGCGACAGAATGAAAAATGTGAAAGGAAATTTTTAAAAAATTTTAAAAGTTAATGTATGCTAGTAAATATTCCATTATTTAAATTAGAACCTTCCTTTACGTGCTTTATAGTCAGAAAATTTGTTACAAATTCATTTTAAGCAAATTATGCACTCGTAATTCACTCGAATGCATAAATTTAATTTAAACAATAGGTTGTTATATCATATGATAGAAATTAATTTTCAATAATTAGTTATTTATCGATGAACAAAAATGAAAATTCGCAGTTCCTATATTATTTACATTAATAATTATTGGATACTCAAATGATTTAATATACGAACTAACTTCGAGTAGGAATTTTTTCATCATAATTTTTAGATTATAAAAACTGTACAATATAATTTGCAAAAAAAAACGTGAAAAAAAGCTGCAAATCAACGTAAATTCAACATAAAAACCCCCTAGTTCATTCTAAAAAACACACCCAAACCCCCCTTCTCCACAAAAACCATCATCCAGCGCATACAGAAAGCAAGGTAGAAAAAAAATCAAAAACGGAAGACCGCCGACTTAGAGTACGTGGAGGTTCTCGCAGTTCTTGAACTTGCGGTCCTCCTTGCCGAAGAGCCAGGTGAGCATCTGCCGGGCCTTCATGCTCGCGCGCACCACGCCCCGCGACTTGTACCAGTGCTCGCTGTCGGCGGAGCCGCTGCTGCCTGCCTGGCTCTGGCTCACCTTCAGCCGGATCTGGCTGAGTATGCCCACGAGGAGGTCGTCGATGTTGTGGTTTATGCCCACCGAGATCTCGGCGAACTTGGAGCGGAACGTGCACGCCAGGCACTTGCCGTCTGCGGACAGAGAGGAGATGGCCGGGGGTTAGTTGGGGCTTCGACTCGAGGGGGCGGCGTGAATTATCTTTGCTTTATGGGGCGGAAGGCGAAGCTTCGCCGGCTGGTGGATAGTTTAGGGTTGGACTCTGCTGCTTGGCTAGAATTTGTCTGGCTGTTTTAAATCTTATTGAAAGATTTGTATTCGGGGTGAATTTTTTCTATTTTTCACGGATGATTACAAACTTTTTTTGCAATTTAGAGGGATCTGTGCCCTCAATTTGGAAAGTTTTACGAATGCTACAGAATATATATAGCAGAATGTAGCCTCCCAAAAATATGTTTGCTCGTTGAGTTATTTAGGGCTTGTTTGGTAATCGTCGAAATTGACGAGTAATAACGTAATCGACTGATAGGTCGCAATGAGGAAACGATTACACGTAACGGTCGATAAATTTCGTAACGCGCAAGAGCCGAGAATAATTCATTTCCGCCCTATCAAATTTGGACCCAGCTTTCCACCCTCATTTTTCTCTAATTAATCGATGATGATGAAATCCAATCATCGCTTAATTCATAAAAAAAAAACCTTAGCCGTCAATTATTGAGACAAATTTTTTAAGTACATTTCTACATCAGCAGTACTGTTCATTTCAGTGTTGTTTCATTAATTGAAAAATATTGGAAACGACTCAAAAGTATAAATGCAACAAAGATTACTTTGCTCCTTTAATCTGCTTTTATTAAAAATTTTTATTACATCTCTATTAGAATGTCAATATTAACTTTTATTTGGCTATAACATCCACGCAAGGCAGTATAATTTTATTAATTTCAAAGTCGCTTTACATTCTGTAAACAGACGTTGTACATCCAACATTGTAACTTTCCTGATGATCCTTTTAAAGTTTTCATAATAACATATTCATGGGCACTTGAAATTATAAAATCAACGCGAACTTAAAGCTATCGCGGCGCGTTAGTTAATACGCTAGAAAGTTGTGAACTTTATCAAATTCATTAGAATAGAGTCTTTAGTACTTCTATCTACCTTCAAGCCGTATAATTAAGCTTTTCTTGGCATAATATTTGAAAATCTTGTTTTACAAAAATTTTGCTCAATATTTACACGTTACGATTCCTCGTGAATAATTTTTTCTATTTTTGACTGCCTCTTTTTTTGCTTACTAATGCTTACTTTAATAATGATTTAGCTTCCGCAAGCTCCTCCCTGATCTACTTATATAAGAAAAAAAATCAATTACACTGTCCGTAACTGTCGTACTTTCTTACATCCTTTTCAACGAAACCCAAACCAGCACCTAACTTTTAATCTAAAAATGAAATCCAGCCAGACGATAAGCGCCGATTGCCGACTAAATATAACTCGCGCGTAAACGTATCCGAAAGTTTTTATACTCCCGAGTAAACAGGCCGCGGAGCATTCCGCCAGCCTCAATTGACCGCCTCGCGACCGTAAAGCAAAAGTAATCAGCGCGAACAGCACGGAAGAAAGAGTCGCGTTTCATTGCGCATGTGCCGTTTTCACGACCGGCCGTAACGACACGGAGAATCTGCCCGAGAATTCAGCATCCGATACTGCAGGGGGGATTAAAGGAGCGCGGCCGGATATCGCTTTAATTATCGAGAAGCTCTCGTGCCGCGCAGCATTACCTTTATTCCCTCAATAAAGGTGAAATCCGGCGCGAAAAATTAGCAGCCGATGCGCCGCGATGCGATTTTAACGGAAGCTATTAAGCGACGTAACGGAGAGAGGCGCCGCCGCGTAATTCCGTCGTAACGAAGTCGCCGCCTGCGCGCCGAGGCGAAGTGCAGAAGCGGGGAGCTCCCGTTAAAATTGCGCACTCGGCGGCTCGCGCGATTAAAGGCAGGACTCGGCGGAAAATTAATCCTCCCCGCCGATGAGGAGGTCGCGCGGCTGCGAAAAAAATGCCCCGGGAGCCCGGGTTTTCGCGGTGTAATGAGCGCCGCGTCTGCTTGGCTGCTTGCTCGCGGCGGGAGCTGCTATTTTTAGTACACGGCTGATCGGAAAAGTTTCTTGTTTACGTTATTGATTCTGGAATAGCCGATGTATATGGGTCGCGGAAAATAGTTTGATGTAGTTTTGCTGTGCTTTAATGCTGGTGATGAATAATGAGTGCGGTTTGCCGAGTGAGTTTATGGTGTGAATGTTGGAAAATCATTTATACGGACTTTGAATGTATGAATAAGAAAGCAAGAGACGGTCTGTGCAGCAAGTGCTGTTTTTACTTGCTTTTGTAACGGAATCGTTAAAAAATATTGTACGCAGACAAAAGTTTCTATTTAAAATTATCGTGAAAATGACGATAATCTCGGGGCGAGGTTGTCATACTTGAATTTTTAAGTGGTACCTGACATCAAATTTTATTAGTTTTTACATCGAAATTTTATCATGCTACCATAGTAAAATTTTATGCTGATACAAATTCGTATGATTTTTAGTATGATTTTTATCGCGGCTGTGTATAATTTTTTACCATGAACAACGTTAAAACGATAATCACCTATTCTACCTAACCTTAATTCAATTTTCAGTATAACAAAAAATATTAACATATAATTTACTAATAAATGGAAAATTATTAAATATAATTTATTTATTATATTTTATTATCGCACTAATTTGAAAATTTACCGTATTTAATTCGATTTTAAATAAATAAATACGATTTTGACATTACTAGGAGTGAGTAATAATGTTTACCGTGCTGTCACGTTAAAATTTAATCTGATTTCAAATAATTTTTTTGAGAAGGGAGTTTTGTCCCACGATTATCATGGTTTTCATGATAATCGTAGTAGTTTTGAATAGAAAATTTTGTCTGCGCAGAACACGTTATATAAAATAAAGCATTTGCAACCTCGGCCAAAATCGAAACGTCCCATTCCCGCGTTTCACGCTAATTTTACAGACGATTAAAAGAACCAAAATTAACGAACGGCATCGATCCACGAATTTTCGATGTACCCACGCGAGCTGCAAGCAGGATTTTCTATTACCTCAGGAGCTTGCTCCGTTAATCCGCAAGTCATAAGCATGCGCGTACTCGGAATCCCTGACCGGACGGATTCGCCACGCTCCAGATGCGGCCGTTTCGAACAATGCGCTGTACTCTCCTGTTGATTAAACTTTCGCGGGAATATCTTCGCCGGGGAATAGCTGCTCGAGATGTACGCGGCTACTTCGATGCTCTCGCTTCGGAGTCTATTCAGTGTCGCGTGCGGTGAAAATTTCGAAAATGTTGAATAACATCCGAGTTTGTGTACAGGAGCTGCGGAAACTTTAGCTGGCTTTTGAAATATTTCTGCTTAGAATGGCGGCGAATATTCTTAATAATTTTAGAGCGACGCGCGATGTCGTTTTCTTCTCGATTAAAATATATTCTAAAGTATTTGCCACTACTCAAAAAGCAAACATCTCCCTCCAAACGAACCGCAATCTCCCGAAACCCAAAGATCTCCCGCACATTCCCCAAAAGCCATCTCCCGACGTCGGCACGCATCGCAGATCCCGCCGCGCAGCAGCCGAGAGCCGTCGGCTCGCGTCCTACCTTGGGAGGAGACGACTCGCGAGCGGACGAGGTCGATCTTGTTGCCCACCAGAATGACGGGCCTGCCCCGGATGTCCATCTCGTGCAGCCGCACCAGGAGGTCCTCGGCCCTCTGGAAGGAGGCCTTGTCGATCACCGAGTACATGACGACGTAGGCGTGCGGCTGCGGCATCTTGTCGAGCTCCTGCAACAGAGACGGCGGACGGTTTGAAGCTTTCCTCCGAGGTCTGTAGGAGCTACTGGCCTGCGAGTTGTCGGCTCGCTCGGCGGAATTTCGTTGGTTTAGTTTTTGGGCAAAGCGGATGTTAGCGGCTCGTTTCGGGAGTATTGATTTGGACGGGAGTCTTGAGGGTATAATTTCGTAGGCATTGACAAAATGATTTTAAATTTTTGTAGAGAAAGGATAAATTGGGTTTTGAACGATGGAAATGCGGTATGATTTGCTAATTTACCTGTACATAATATGCTACATCTGAAATAAGACATGCAACTTTACACAGCATCTCATTAAAAAAACAAACTCAACAAAAATAAATGATGTTTCTCAACTCCTACATCGACACCAAACAGATTTCCTTACTAATCATAACTAACCGAATTTCCCGCTTCACACTCCGTCAAAACTTGTATTTAAACGATCCTTCGCTAAATAAACTACACGCAGACGCTTCGGCGATGCCTCGGAATGCGATTCCGCGGCGCCTCAAGGCATTTTTCAAGACACCCGCGCGCGCTCGTCATCTCCGCAGCCGTCTCGGTCTTCTTCGTTCGGTTTGCACGTCGAGCTCGATGCGCTCCGACCGGATTGAGAGTTTTTTCCCTCGGAAATAGAAATGTACCCAAGACTGACTGGATCTTTGTAATGACGACATGTTGAGAGGACAAGGGATTTATTGGAGGAGCCACGGAAGCGCAGGATATTCCACTCGGTGCCGAAGAAATTCGAAAGTAAACGGCTTAGGTGTAACTTTCTAAGTTGATCCAATTTTGTCATTCAACATTAGTGAAACGTGACTTGACTTTTCCCCTATTCTCGCTTTTTGGTTAAAAACGCTGAAATTTTCACGCAGCTGATTCACTTCTCGAGTTTCATCCTTATTCCAAGTATTCTTAGCGGGCACAAAAGTCCGCCTCGTTCCCTTTCCAACTCAATGGAACTTTAACTCGTCAATCCCTTAATTTACTCACGCCGAACCGCCTCGCAAAAAGGATGCAATGCTTCCCTCTCCAAAGCTCACTCGAGCGTTACGGATATTTAAAAACCCGAGGCGCGCTCGATCTCCCGTCTAAAAAAGCCCGGCGACGATTGCGCAAAAGCGCGCGACGTCCGCTCAGAGAATCCCATCCGGCTCGTTTTTCCCAATAGGTCTCGGCGGACGACTCTCTCTCTCTCTCTCTTTCTCTCGAACGAAGACAGAAATTCCCGCGCGACGAATCGGGCGCACGGCTATTTTAGGGCCCCGCGGTGAATCACGCCGGCGTATATTACGCGCGGCCCGTCTTAATATTGACGCCTCGCGAGCCCGCAGCGACGTCGTCGCTTTCGACGGCGTCGCGTTTTATTGTTAATCGGGACGAGGAGAACGATTGGGCGACGAATCGTCGGACGTTCGAGGCGGTCGAGGAGCCGGGCGAGAGGAGAGCGAGCTGCTCGCCGGTGGAAAACCGTCGGCTGAGGTCGTAATTATTTCACGTGGGTTTTACGGATGCGAGTAAACTAATTTTACTGAGGAGAGCGCGACTGTTTGCGAAGCTTGACGACGGGAAAGCTGGACGGGAGACGAGCTCGCCGCGACGGAACTTGGCAAAATTTTTAATTGAATTTGCTTAACGCGATGATTTTACGATTTAATCAAGAAAGGCGGTTTAACCGGAGCCCATCGGAGCGTTGAATGATTCTTGTAGAATTTTCAATATTTTGCGTTTCACGAGGTGGCTTTTAATTTGCAACTTTTATATACTAGAATAAATAAACGTTTTAAAATTATATTTTTAATTTTATATATTTAACATCACTTGAATTAATGTATATGAAATTCTTATTTTTGGAGGATTTATTAAAAAATATCCTTCAACCACTCAAAGCTTTTAATATTAAATTCGTTGGTATTATTTTATACATTATCTTAGGTAATATATTTCAGTGAAATTGTTACAAGGAGTAAACAAATGTTTAAGTAAGATTTACAGGCTCTCTGTTGGAAGATTTGAAAATTACATTCAGCGCCTGAAGACTTAATTTTACAACTTTCACTACAAGACTACAAAAGCTTTATTTAAATCTACGTAGTATTAATAATAATTCACAGCAACTAATCTAACAACCTTAAAACCCGTTTCTAAATCATTAATCATTCAGCAAATAAATCTCTCTCAACGCGCAATTAAAATTAAGTCACAAATACATCAGTCATCCCTTATCCGCCGTTACAGTTCGTCGTAAAAGAAAAACTTCGCACTCGGAAAAACGTACGTAAACGCAATTACACGCCCTCGCGAAGGCAAGCGCCCATTCCGCACGCCGCCGGCGAAGCGTACTTGTTGCTTCGGAAGTGCAGCGTCCATTCAGCAGCTCGCTCGATATAAGCCGCCTCGCGCGGCGCGGCGCCTCTTAAAAACGGAGCGAGAGCCCCGCAGCGGAGGCGGCGGGGAGTTTTTCGAGGCGGCTCGAGCTGCGTCTCGGTTTCCCCGGGGCGGCGCAACGACCGATAAAAGGCTCGCGATGCACATCGGCCTACATCGTAATATCTCGGGTGAGTCACGCGGCTAAATTTGCGTGCCGCGCGAGTGGAATCAATCTTGCGGTCGCACGCGAGAGAGTGAGTGAGCTTTCACGGGCGAGTTTTTTCACCCCGCTGATTATTGGCGGTGTCGACTCGACGTGGTCTTTTTGTAGACGTTGCTTTGGTGGGAATGAAGGGTGATGATTGGTTTTAGAGGAGTTAAAGGTTGTGGATGGCGTTTGGGTTTACGATGGCTTGTACTTGAAAATGTATGGGACGTGGGAACAATAAATTGAAGTTTCTTAATGAAAAAGGACGTTTTCAATATAGCAAACTGTTTTGTAAACTCCTCAACGAATAAACACAAACTCTTATACATTATTATTATTTAAAACTTACTCTAGGGGTAAATTCCCTCGAACGATTTTTCCTCTTCGACAGTTGCGCTTTCATAATAAGACAAGTTCTTAGAGTTTAATGTGTCATAAAAACGTTTACGAGTTTATATTTTACGATTGTCCATAAAAAATGAATTTAACTTTCCTGCGCATCCCGTAATCTATAGCACGTCTGAGGAAGACATGCGCGTCACGACGAGCATAACGCATCGCGGTGCGCCGTCGGGTGAAACTTTATGATTACTTCGACGCTTCGAAATATAATACGAGGCGTTGTATTTTTGATGCCGAAGCTGAGCAATTTCAAACGTTTGGATACTAATTACATTTTAGACCAGACCTTAAGCACCGATTCTGTTTACTTTTACAATTTTTCTTTTTGCAAGGATGCTACAAACTTTGAGTTTGTATAAAATAACTTTAAAGTTTGTTAAAAAATCGCTGTCTCGAAGATCAGCTTTTCATTAATTTTATTATTAATAATAACTTACATTAACAGGGAATTAAGCAGCACCAAATCAATTAACATCACTTTAAAAAAAAATCTAAATATAGAATGAACGTTTTCTGCGACCCTTAAAACCGATGCTTTGCTTCAAATGAAATCTAAAAATCTGTTTCATAATTAACGTTGAACGATTCACCTAAAATAGAACCTCGCATGCCAGGCACCTTTCCAAAGCACAGCCACGTGCAATTCATGCCTGCACACAGAAGCGCAACAAAAAAAGGGAAAAAGAAAAACTCGAAAATCCACTCGTGTCCATTTGAAAAAAAAAGCGACGGCCTCCCTCCGGCGTCCCCTGAAAACTTGAAAACCTCAGCGGCGACCTGAAAACTGCCTCGCTAACGAGCAGATAGTCGCGACGGCGGCGCGCACAAAGGAGGAGAGGGAGACAAAAGCTGTGAGAGAGAGAGAGAGAGAGAAAGAGAGCGCTTTAATTGAAATCTTCTTGCAGTTGTCGCTTACTGACCTTTATATTGGTAACGTCGACGAAACGCAGCTCGCTCTCCTCGCCGTTCAGCATAACAAAGACGGACTGCTCGCTCGGCGTATCTGCAAAATACATAGACGCACGCAGAGCGTTCGGTTAGACGTCGGCAATTGTCAGCTGCGATAGCGGGGGCGCGCCTCTCGGTTAATTTCAAGCTCGCGGGGAGGGAATTCGATTTCGCGACGCGCGCGAGCTCGCGCATTCGACGCCGCGCGGGAGCTTACGTTTCGAGAGCCGCGCCTCCTCTCCGCTCCCCGGAGGGAGAAACGAGCGGGAGGATACGTGGAATTTATAGCTGTCGCAGCTTTTCTTCGACCCTCTCCCGGGCTGGCGAATTTTTCAAGATTGGCCCTTCCGGGGAATGGGGGGTGTGAGCTGCGCTTTTTTTTTTTAAACGGCGGGGCAAAGTGGGTTTTCGTGTTTCCGAAAACTGGGAAAAACTTTTGCAGCCCGAGTTATTTAGATTTTTTTGTTTGGGAGCTGTTTTTTGTTTTTGTTCGCGTTTATTGAGTTTCGAGTTTACGCTGCAGTTCTAAATGCGCGGAGTGACAATTTCATTCTGCTTACCTCCTATCTATGCACTAAATCTATTATACCCTGTATTCAATTCTAGTTCTAACGTCTAGCCGGCGCAGACGTGAAAGCGATATTTATCTAAATTAGGCAGTGAAAAAGTTGTTTTCGCAAATTATATGTATTAAACCAGAAATGAACGTCATCATCTGCTTTGCAAAACCCTTTTATTAATTTAAAAAATACTGTGGTAACTGATGTTTTTCCGGAGTTGGTGTTTTATCATGAATATATTAAATACCATCAAGTTTTGTTACTTTATACTACTTAATATCTACAAGTTTTTATAAATTTGATAGATAACATTGATTGTACGATTAAAAGAGTCGCCGAAATTGCCACAATAGCAGTTTATACTGCGCATCTGTTGTTTAATCTATTATACTATACGGGAGACAAACATTTATATAGATTTATTATAGATCATTGAAATAGAAAATAAATCGAGTACTACGTAGATATTCTTGTATAATTAATTCTTATCATTCATAATATATATATATGATCAAATGAATTATTTTACATTTCAAATCAACAAAAGTTTAAGACCAATAGCCCAAAGAACAAAAACCAAAACACGGAGCGGTCACGTCTGTTTGCACCGCCAGAAGAGCCGGAATTTTCCGCACGGAAAAAAAAAAGAAATTCGGTCCGCCCGTTATTATATTTCATCCGTTTTATTACTCTTTTCCCGAGCCCGGCGCCTCCCGCTCCGGATTCCTTATCGCCGCTTCGTGACGCATCCCTCGCCGCTGCCGCCGTCGCTCGCCGCGTAATTCAAGATATAAATTCGCGGGAATCTATTATGGCCTTGATAAAATCGCTCCGACGCCGTTGTTTATCGGTGCATTATCTCTCGCCTTCGTTTTTTATCGGCCCTCTCCGCTGGCGCTCGCGGACAGTTTGCTTTTGGAAAAGTGTTTTGACATCGTTAAGCTTAAGTGAATACACTGTGAAAGGGCGCGCTAATTTCGCAAATGCGTCTTCGAGCGTCGCGTCACATTTACGTATCAAAGACTACCGCGAGTACATTGCCCGGTTACTCGGGCTGCATAATAAACAATTTAATTCGTTTGTATTTTTTTTTCTGCGCTGCTCGCAAGTTATTGCGCGCTTAAAATGCACTTTTATGTAATCGTAGAAGGTACATTTCCTACGTCAGCCGCCTTATGAAGCGACGGTTTTTTTTTTTTTTTTGACCGATACCGGGTTAGAGTAATATTTGAGCTTCCCTCAACTTTCAGAATAAGCACAGTTTTCTATAACGAATAATCAAATATCATTTCTTCAAGTATCTTAGAAAAAAAGTGCTACAGCTTTCAGGGTAAAGGTCACCGCACTGTCGAGTCCCTCTTACTTACGCCCCTACAAAATTTAGTTTCCCTCGTTAATCATTTCACTCGGCAAGAAAACTTCCCAATTAAAGCTCATTCCACTTGGCTTTCTCGCGCATCTCGCTAAAAATCCCGCTGAAAATCCCGACCCTCCCAATGAAAACAGCCCTCGTATAATCGCGCCCGACCGCCGCTCGTAAAGGAACGTTAAAGGTGCGAAAACACTCCCCGTCGCTCCGGACGCTCCCTCGTTCATCCCGATTAGCCAGCGGAATGCCTCGATAATCCGCCGGACGAGCGAGTGCTCGTATAATACATACGCGCGCGCGTGTTTGCGCCGGGCTTTATTCGCTTAATTAACTCGCGGGCTCTTTCGTCGGCTTTTCTCGCTCTCGGCGAGGATTGGCGCTTGTTATTGGGACTATTATCCGGCCCGGGCCGGGGGATCGAAAGGCGCGGTAGCCTTAAAAGTTATACGGCGTCGTTCGTCGCGGGGGAAACTTGAATTCTCGGAGGGGAGAGCAAAGTTTCAGGGGTTATCGATCCCTTCGCTTTTGCGAGAGACGCGCTTTTCGAGTTTTGAAGTCGTAACTCGAGTGGGGCTCCTCTCCCTGAATTTATGAAAATTGTTTCAATAAGCGGCAGCGGCGCGAATTTTCGCTTTACAAATGTGCAGCTGGATGTTATAAAGGAGCACGTACTGAAAAGGTGTCCGTTTTAAATTATCTAATATTTTTGCTAAATCTAACACTTTGCTAAATTCAATTTTTCATCAAAAGAACCGAGACTTATCTCTTCCGGTTCCTTTCAGCGCCGAAAAAATAATAATTTCGGCTCTGCGTAACCTGCGAGAAATCCGCGAATTGTGTGCCTTATTAAAGTCCGTGAATTTCTTGGACCTGCAGGGTATGCATATAGCAAAAGATTTTAAAATTACAAAATTTTTGCATCGAAAGGACCGAAGATTCAAATCTCGGCTCTTTTGATTAAAAGTTGAGCATACTATTATAAACCACTATTAAAATTTTATTTTTCATTCAAAGGTGACACTTTCTTCAGCGCATTACCCCCTCAACACGAACTTCTCGACAACCGAGTTTTACGTCGATCAGACCCGCCGTAAAATTACCCGATCAAATCTTCGTCGCGATATCGACCTGAATTGTTTCACCGCCACTTTTAATTATAATCGTTCTCTGATCGTTACACCACCTCAATTTGAAAATCCCCCCAACAAACGGCTCTCTCCTCCACTTCGAAAATCCCCACCGAACAACTCGTCGCGAAAGTAATCCGACGTCGCCTCCACTGCTCTCTCTCTCTCTCTCTTTCTCTCTCTCACCTCTCTGGCGGACGTGCTCGTAGGCGTTGATGCCCTCGCTGGACATGAACTGGCTGACCAGGGCCGACTTGCCGCAGCCCCTCGCTCCCAGGACCGCGACATTGTACGAGGTGACGTCCTTCGGCGGCGAGGCCTTGCTCTCCTCGACCTCGCCCTCGGCCGGCGCGAGCGAGTTCGATCGGGAGCGCTTCTTGCGGAACGAGTCCCCGCGGTTTATCACACCTGGGGAAAGAAGAAGAGGCGGTCGCTGTAGTGGCGGGGTTTCAAGTAACGACTGTCTGCGATTTGTAATTTGTGCGGGTTCGATTAGAGTTTTATGCATTTAAGCTGGTATCCTCTTTTGAATTTATTTTTTTTTTTTTATTTTTTTAGGCAATTAAAATGATTTCAATGATAACATCCGGGTACACAGACAAAATTTTCTATTCAAAATTACCATGAAAACCATGATAATCGTGGGGCAGAACTCCCTTCTAAAAAAAATTATTTGAAATCAGATTAAATTTTAACGTGACAGCGCGGTAAAAATTATTACTCAATCCTAGTAATGTCAAAATCGTATTTATTTATTTAAAATCGAATGAAATACGGTAAATTTTCAAATTAGTGATAATAAAATATAATAAATGAATTATATTTAATAATTTTCCATTTATTAGTAAATTATATGTTAATATTTTTTGTTATGCTGAAAATTGAATTAAGGTTAGGTAGAACAGGTCGACTATCGTTTTAACGTTGTTCATGGTAAAAAATTATACACAGCAGCGATAAAAATCATACTAAAAATCATACGAATTTGTATCAGCATAAAATTTTACTATGGTAGCATGATAAAATTTCGATGTAAAAACTAATAAAATTTGATGTCAGGTACCATTTAAAAATTCAAATATGACAACCCCGAGATTATCGTCATTTTCACGATAATTTCAAATAGAAAATTTTGTCTGTGTAAGTAAAATTGCATTTTCACAATTGACTATAAAGAGCCACTTTTGTATTCGCATAATTCTACAACTAAGAGTACTAAAGCTAAGAAATAAGACAATGATCACTACAATCGAATGGTTTTACTACAACAAACACTGCACGGATCTGTGGATTTAACTTCTCGGCAATTGTTTGTTTAATTACCAAATTGACGGCAGGAGCGGATAGTTTTCGGCAGGGGGAAGCAGAAAAACTTTCAGCAGGATTGGCAACCTGATTACTGTCTCGAGCTTCACTCGCTTTGTCGACTTCGGTCGAACTTTCGAGCGAGCAGTACGTAAGTAACGCTGCATTCGTTAACAAGTGTTTAATTACGCGATGCTCGAGAAACTTTTTCGAAACTTAACTAATCAATCGTTCTTTCGCATCGGAGACGGAAGCCCCGGGCCTGATTGAATAAATTTTTTTTCTCGCCCTTCGAACTTGAATAATTACCGGGTTTCATTACTCTCCGCTGCATCGACAAAGGCCCGGTTGTAAAGCGATTCTTTAGATAAATTTTGGCAGCACCTTTTAAACGCCAGCAAAATTGTGGGATCACACCTCGACTATAAATGAAATTTTACCGCGAGTTCGTATTATCTGGAAATAATAGTCGAAATTTCATATCTAACAATAAAACTGTCGAAACGGGACGCATTGTAAAGGCTTTTACGGCGGCCGAGCGCTCTCGTAAACGCTCATTCTCAACTAAAAATAACCCCTCCGCTCTTTATCCTCCGTCTCGTTCAAACTCCAATGCCCCGGAATCGAGCCCAAAGCTCCTGGAGGCCGATCTCTCGAGGAACGATCGTCGGCCCCGCGCGCAAACGCACCGCGCCCGACGGCAATTAACGAGCTGGAAATTACGCTCGCAGCGCGGCCTAATGCGCGACGTCGCTGTCGCGTAATTTAATCCAGTACACCGTGCGAGCGCATTCCGCAGCGCGTGCAGCGCGAATGCGGGCCCGTCTGCGCACGCGCCGGCTGCGCTTGCCCCGCTTCTTTTTCGGCCGCGGGGGAGACTTACGGCGGGAGGGGGAGGTTTCGGAAGGGAGGAAACGGAGGCAGTGGGTGAAAGTTGGGCTCTTCGGGAGGGGGCTGGGATTCGGGGATGTAAAGGTTAGTACTGAGTAAATACGGGGATATGTAAAATGTATATGATAATAGAGCTTGGAGAGGTCAGAAATCTCTGGACCAAACGTCGTGCAAAATTCAAATAAAGTCATTTTCAACCTTGAACTGGTCCTCGAATTTGCGGATTAAAAATCTATTACATGGAACCTCTATTTCTCTAATAAAAGAATTTTCCAAGAAAACATCGAAGTAAAAGATTATTTCTGAAAATTCGATAACTATGTAATAACGGGTACTCTTATCCAATTAAAGTGTACTATTCCGAGAATTCGTTCGTGATTCAATGGAAACATTGTTTCGCAAAAAGTAACGAAGTACATTCTCCGAAGAAACTGTATTAATAAAATACAAAAATGTCAAAAAATATCAAAATTATAAATGAAATCAATTTTATTTACTCAAGTACACAATACTTAGTCAGATGAATATTTTTTTATCCAATACCAGTTGAATCTCTTTCCCATATAATGAAGAGATATTGACTCTTTCGCTGGAAAATATTATAAGCCTTTTATATATACTTCTCTAACAAATCAGGCATGCATTGATTTGAATGTAAACTACGAGGCAGCTAATTCTCAATATCAAACGACATTGCGCTCGCAATCACGATATTTACAATCAAAAGCGATTCTTGCCGTATGTGCGCGGAAAAAAAGTTGCTTCTGCGCTTTTAACGAAGTCTTAATAATCCGATATCTGGGTTGAAAGGCTAGTCATTATTTTTCAATGCATTTACTGTACGAGTTCTAGGCGTGCATACGTACATGCATAACGAAGAAGTCGTTTCGGCGGTAATTAGGTTATAAAATTGTTTGCGTCATGGAAATATGTCGTTTATAATGTTTTTTGAGTTCCTTTCGATGTTTAATGGAGCGTTAATAACTCCTTTATTACTTTCGTATATTCGTGAATTATTAATTTTTAAAAAACTTTTTTAATTTTAGTAATTACATTTAATAAAGTAAAGAAACTTGAAAGAAAACTTTATAAAGACGAACTTTAATTTTTATTTAGTAAATTAAATAATAAATCCATTGTTACCGGAGAAACAATTAAATTCTTCTGTTATTGAAAAATTACATAAAATTTTCCTGTAGAAAATTAAATGATTCCTTCACTGGAGGTGAAAAATGTACGCTTGATATCTGATTAATAAAAAATATTTAAAATTTTGGACTTGTTTTGTTTTAACAAATACAGAAAATGTATTTAAAAATCATTTTTTCGAAAACAAAATCACTTTCAACTCGGCAGAACGAATTCTCTTTTAAGAAACGCACGCTTTCATTTCCGCGTCTTTCCGTCGTCCGCAAACATTTTCCAAACTTCCCATCCGCAAAAAAGTAATCAATGTTCCAATTTGAAAAACGACCGTGTATAATTTCCCTCCGGGCCGTTCAAATGATAAAAGTAAATTACCCGAAAAAGGGCGGCCTCTTTCTCTCTATCTCTCTACCCCTCGGCAAACAACGCAAATTCAATAAGCCAGGAGCATTGTTATCCCAACGCGACTCCCTACGCAATAACATTATTTCACCTCTCTCTCTCGCAACCCGATCCTCCGCGCCGCCTGTTTTCGCGTCGATACTCTCTCTCTCTCTCTCTCTCTCTCTCTTAGGCAGGAGCCGAGTCCGCGTGACGTCGGGCCTCGCGAAAGTGCGCGTTCGCACGCGGATTCAATGGCCTTTGTCTCCGGCGAGGACTAATTATCTGGCTCTCGCCTTCACGGAAGGCACGAAAAAAAATGAATGGAAGGCCGCCCAGCGGGGAGGGGGGATGTCGATTCTCTCGGAATAATCGGCGATAAATCAAATTTCCGCGACGCCGCCGGGGGTTGATTTATGGCAAGGGGTGAGTCTGATTTAAGGTCAAGATCTTCGCCGCCGCCGAGTCTCGAATTTGAATTTCATCGCGGAGTCGGGGCGGAAAATTGTGGTTTCATGTATACGTATTCACTTGTTACGCTGCCCTTCGAGATTCCTTTTTTTATTCGATCTCCAGCCGAGAGAAGAGATCAGCTTTAACGAGATAAACATTGCGCCGTCTTGTGCCGCAAGCAGCGGATGTTGCAGTCGCAGCTCATTTCTCTCGACTAACGATTGTTTATCGTCTAATATTTAACCGAGAGGCTGTTAGGAGAGCGAGAGATTTGAGTAGACTCGGAATTAGCAGAAGCCGCGGGATCGGCTTTGTTCGGCGACGAAATAACTGGATCTTGGAATTCCGCGACGGAGACAAATAATTGACTTTGAGTTACGAGTCACGCAATTTGTACAAATTTTAGCTTATAGCATTCGGCGGATGGATGTAGGGGGGTAATTCGTATACTACACTGAGAAAAAGGTTGATTATCGTTAAAACATTCTAATACGTACATTAGCTGCTCTGTCACATTTAGCTGAAAGCCTCGTTAACTGGTGGACGTAAATCAAAAACACTTTTAATAATTCCACCGTCGCGACAACCGTAACTAATCTCTTTGTCAGTTTAAAGTGGCAGAGAGAAGTGTGCATTTGCACAAGTAATTTTGAACAATCTTTCATTCGCTTAAAAAGTTCTAACGGTTTAAGCGAGTTTCGCAGCACAACGTTGCAGAGAATTCCTAATAAGAAAGAACGGTAACGCAATTGACCGCTATTTTGCGCTTTGTCACAAGTACATTAATACCAATTTTTTGTGCGTTCCGCGCACTTTTCATTCTCAAAACACGACCTAAACTAATATTCCGCTTTCAGCTAACAATACACTGAACAATGTTTCAGTTTGCTGAATTTCCACAAAGAAACACATTCGTCCGCGCGGCCGAATAAAACTCGCCGCAAAACTCAATTTTCGCAAAACGCAAAAGCGGAGCGTAATTACATTCGGCCTCAAAGTCCCCGCCCCCCCTTCGCAAACTAAGCGCGCGGCTTGGCGAAAATTCGCGGAAATAAATATCCCCCGGCGGCGCTCGAGAACCGAGAGCCGCGCCGGAGAGTATCGATGTCCATCCGTCAGCGCGTCCATCCGGACGTCTTTGTCCCGTCCGAATGCTGGCAGGCCGGGCGGGATCGATGAAATGCGGAGCGTGCGTCGCTTGTCGAATTGCCATTTATCCCGAGCCTGTCCCTCTGCCTCTCTTCCCCCCCTCGCTCGGCGGCGGTGCGCTCGTACGCGCGTTGTAAGGCGCCTTCCCTCTTTCGCGCCGCTGGCTTTTCCAGGCGGGGCTCCGCGCGCTTTGGCCTTCTCGGCCGCGGCGGTTTGTCGGAGGAGGTCGGAACGGTCGGGGATCGGCTGGGCGAACGGCCGGTCGGCTGGGTTTCGCAAGAAATTTGGGGTGAATTGAAGGGTTGATTGCAGGGGTGTGGCTTTGGCAGTTGCGGGAAAGCGCTGCCTTTGACGTTTGAAGTGGCAAATTTTCAGTGGAGGTTCTTTCTTTGATTTCTGGCGAAGTAAGGTTAAAATACGCACTTTTTAATAAATAAATACATCACCTCTGAGATTTATACTTTGCAATCTCAATTCAAGCCTCGTGTATCATTACAAGTATAATTGAAGTTACTGGGGAAAAAACTACTGCGTTCAGTGCAAATCCAAAGCTCATTTTTTAGCCTAAAAACAAACGTTCGTAATATTGTTACAAGATTAAACCGAGCTTCCTGCAAGCTTTAATTTAAATTATGGTCTTACGATTATAAATATACTGCCTTCACTATATCGATTGCAAATAAGTTCTTGTCAATACCAAAATTAGTATCCGCTGCCTATGAATAGATCAAAGGATACCCAATTTTACACTCTCGGATACGCGCTTATAAAGTTGCAACATTTTTCGTCAGACAGTCGTTCAATTTTGCAAAAGGCAGGATTGTCACTTGTTGAAAATATATACTTTGGGTTCGCAAACGGAGGCAGATTTTTATTAACGCAAGACCGCCGCGGTAAAGTGCGGCGCTCAGTATTCCGCGAAGCGGCGCACGTTTATTGTAGATCTAATAATGTTCGATATTAAAAAATTCTTTGCTCAGCCGAACACAGCTGTTCGAACCGCAGGCATGTCATAATTTTTCTTTTTTTTTTTTAATAAATGGCTGGCTTTTATACCAGATGGAGTTGAAAAGTAACACTTTGTTCAAATATACTTTTGATACGATAAAATGCAGACTGCCATTTTCGTAAATTGAACGGAGAGAGTAATAAAACATTTTATTCAGAGTATTTCATTTACATTCAAGTTTAAAAGGGTTTGACGGCTTTGCTTACCGGAATAGGAAATGCAAAATGCATAAAAGTAGTGGAAATTTAAATTTGAAAACGTTAACTTTTACATCGGTAACCGGGGAAATTGAGAAACCCGCATTGAATGCAAACGCGTCTGACTAAACTTGGAACGTTTCTACTTACTTTCGAATGCGCATTGTGTATCACTTTTCTAACTTCGCGCCGCACTTTAAACAAAGTAGCAATAGAAACTGCAACTCTTAACAGTCTGTGAAACCGAAATGTAGTTATCAGTCATAAAAAACGATTAAAAAAGCTTCGACCCTGGGTTTAAAATTAATTATACCTTTGTTTCAATTTCTATCTTTATTCGCTACAAACGGCTGCTATATTAGTTTGAAACAGCTAATAATAGGTATGTGTAGCTAAAAGTAGTTAACTGAAATGTATTTCCGCCTTTCATCGAGCAAAGCGCAAATTTTCAGCCTCCTCTTCGCCTCCCGATGAAAATCCGAAACTGCAATTTTCCAGCGCGCTTATTAAAAAAGGGAATCGCATTCGCGAAAAAAAAAGAGTCCTCATTGTCCTCCCTCCAGCAGCGGCCCGTTTTTCATCATCCGAAACAAAAGGCCGCGCAACAATCCCCTCCGTCCGCCGCTCCGCTCCGCTTTTAAAAGTCTTCGGCGAGGCGGTAATCCTTCCAAGACACCGGAAACCGTCGCTCGGCGCGAACAACGAACGCCGCGGCCTTGGAGGCTCGACTTGCGCCTGGCGTGCCGCTCGAATAAAGGCGCGACGAAAAAAAGAGCACAGAAGGCAGAGAGGAATAATGTGGAAGTCGCGCCTGATTTTCCCTTTGTCGGCCGCGACGGGATTTCGCGCGTCCCTGGGGACTCGCGGGGAAGTTGCACGGAGGCAAGTTTGGAAGTTGAGAGATACGCGACGGGGCCGACACTGTTTGTTGCAGTGTTCAGAGGAAGTTCAGGAGAATTCATTCCGCTGATCGAGAATCGTGGACCGATGTCGCCAAGGACTTGGACGAATGTTAATCGTCGGCAAAATAGTGTGAGGAATTAGCTTTTACGCGTTTTATCCCTCTCAAACTGTCAGATTATTACGTACTCTCAAACTGTCAGATTATTACGTAATTTGATGCAAAGTGCACAAGAACAGTTTTTTTTTCAATGATTCTAATACCCTAATAACACTGAGCCAAGTAATTAATCTTCCAACTTAATCTAGCTTCAACACTAAGCACCTCCAGCTCAACTTCTCCTCCGCAGCCGCCGGCATTTACGGCAAATAAATCGAAGCGAAAGCCGGAGCGGAGAAAGAATAAACGTATTCGGGGATTGTGCGGCTGAAGTCGGTTGATGAACGACCCCCGGCGGTTTGATGAATTAACGGCGAAATTATTGAGAGAGAGAGAGAGAGAGAGAGAGAGGCCCCTTTTGTCCTTCGTTTCGTTCACTTCGGCGAAGGTGCGCGCGTGTCTTTTTGTAGCATGGAAATTTCAGCGATAAAACCAAAGCGATCCATCAGCATCGACTAATGCCCGCGCCGTTTTATGAAAAAGTTTCGAGCTTTACATCTGCTCCGCTTTCACGCGGGCAGCTGCCGACGTGGCGCTGTAAAACAAGCGGAATTAAGATTGAAGCTGCCCTAGTAGAAATCAAACCATTTTTAATGCTTTGAGATTAAATTTTAGCATTTATTGGCCAATTATGGAGTATTT
>JAWWEM010019846.1:0-20593 GCA_035582935.1 Ormyrus thymus | reverse complement strand
AAAAAACGTTTCATTATGACCGGAAAACTGGCCATGTTTTATGGCCATTTTGTAGATTAAAAATTCTACCAGGGAACTTTTGAACAAATAAAAATTTTTGGAATTCTTTTATTTTGATCGATAGGATTTGATCTCACCTTTCAAGTGGCGGGAGTTAAAATATTGTACCGTTAATAGTTGAGAAGTTATAAGTAATTAAACAAAAATCGATTTTTCTTAGATTTTCGCTAAAAGAGCATATAACTTTTGAAAAATCGAGCGTTACGCCGAACGGACGCGACTTCCTTCATATTTTAATATTAGAAAACATATCCCAAAGCTACAGGAAAATCCATTACCCAAATATCGTGCATTCTCTTTGTAAGTGTTTGAGCACTGATTAAGAACATCATCAATGAGCTTAAGCGCCTTTTTCAAAGAAGCGTCTAGCGACACCAGTGCAAACATTCGAAAGCCAAAGATTTGAGCGGCGCTATAATTTTTAATGGCACCCACTCGAAATGAGCTACAAGCTGTTTCTCAAGACTGCGGCTAATGTGATTTTGATTTAACTCACAGCTAGTCGGGGGGCCATAATTCGCCGGCTCACGAGCACTTCCACCTCGCTTGCGAAGCCAGACGCAGAAAAGCCGAATTAATTTCGCGGGACGTCTAATAAGCCAAGCCATTTGCGCGAATGTGCGTGCGCGCGCAGCTAGCAGGCGATGATTTGATTAATAAGACGTAAATTCGAATTTAATATCATGCGCAGGTGATCCTGCCTCCTTTGGCGAGACAGGGGGAATATTACGACGCTAGTCTAGCTTTCAGACGCTGCTGCTAATATTATTCTAATTGCTTGATTTTGATTAATTGATTCGGGTAGCCGTGCTCAAGATAAATATTATCTTCTGCGTGAAAAACAAACCGTATTATATAATAGAAAGGAAGAGAGCTTTTGAAACGTCGACTTTGTGGATTATTTCAAAAAGGCGCTACAGTTAAAAAGATTTGAATGTTCAGAACTTATTGACAATGAAAATTTTTCTTTTAAGTATAGTAGTTTTCGTGTCAGTATAAAAAATTCAGGATGCATTTATTTAAGTTCACATTTTCAAAAATAAATATCGGTAATATGAATAATTTGAAAATAAATGCTGTTTCGTAAATTTCCGTCTTCAACGGTTATTAAATTTGATAATTTTATACTTTTATATTAAGTTTATATTATTAACTACAATCATTTGTTTCATTAAAATTATATTATTAAAGGATTGAAATACATTTGTAATTCACGTTACATTATAATTTAATCTTCATGTTCATTACTTTAATACAATTTTACTTTTATTAATTAATCTGACAATATTTAATAAGAGAACTTTATTATTACTTCGAAATTAATATGTATTAAAAGTTCCCTTAATATCTTTAATATATTTGTTTTTTACTTTGACATTTTTAATATTAAATAATTAATACTTCACTGGCTAAAAGCTGATATCGGTTCAATAACCTCCACTGTAGTCATCTTCCAATACCAATCTATTCTTTAATTTTCGCCTGTCAGTTTTCGGGGCAATATCGAATGTCAAGATAGGGAAAGCGACAATATTGACTTTTTCATCAGAAATCAAAACTATACCTTTGGATATTTCGAGGGAAAATTTATCCCATATCATCATTTCGATTCAATATTATTTAGCAATGGTTTATCAACTAATAAATAACGTTATTCTCACTTATTGTTGATCATTCGAACCACCGATAGAGCAAACGAAACAAATCAATAACGTATTCCAACCATCCTTTGTCCGTGGTTTTGATCTCAATTTAATATATGCCACTCATTATCTGCATTTAATGATGAACTACAAATATAAATCAGAGAGGAACACGAGTAATGACTGTCATCCAGGAAGTATTGCTACATGCGTACTACATATCTATTATTGGGCGCACGTCTTTCTGCTGGGCATAATAATTATTCATATTCATTTTCCGCCAATAAATGTTTAACATGTAACAAATGGTTCATTTGAACCAATTAGGAACTCGAATAAAAACTCTTGTAATGCTTTAGTCCGGGTTTCGTGAAATAAGGTCACTTTTAATATTATAATATAATAATATTAGTTATCATATTCATATTCTTAGTCTTCTACTCCACATAAATTGTATTACTCCATCGTAATACAATTGATCATCTTTTTTCTATTTGAAACTAAACAATAAGAACTATTTCTTTGAAAAATACACGTGCGACATCAGCGTGAAATTAAGGAATATGTGCGGCAGGGTCGTTTTTGAGTGGCCCTAACGCAAACCGGATGCTGCAAGGACCCCGGGATTAAGGTAGGCTAACGACCAGCTCATCAACCGCGCATTCAAACGAAGGAGCAACGCCCCTCCGAGGAATCATTGTCATTTTCAACGCGCGTGAGCAGCGGCGGCGGCTCGTGTTCATACCGCAGCTAGTTATAATCAATATTCATCCGAGCGTAAAAAATAATGACACGGTGACTCCGGGCGGAATCTCCTTTTGTAAAAGGAAACAGTGCGAGAGCTGAAATATACGTCCGCCGCGCCGGAACGAGGGTTCCTATTACGCGGGGATTGATTTATAGCGGGTGATTATGTAACCGCCGCTGAAATATGTCTTTCCATTCGTCGACAGCTTTTTTTGGCGAAGATTGAAAATTGAATAGTAATGCGTTCCGCAGGCGAGGGAAAGTCGATAACTAGCAACTGTTTCTTCGTCTCGGATAGTTCTTTAGACCTTTCAAGCACCTGAAAATATGAAGCGGAAATACATTATGCTTTACCCCTTCAGAATCTTTTTACGCATGACACTCTGATAAATTTAGAAATTTAAATGCTAATTATCAGGTGTCTATAAGAAGTACAACTTTTTTTACTCGATATTATTGAACCGCAAAAATATTGTGCAACGCATTTAAAATGAGTGCAAAATGGCGATTTAATCAATAGAAATTTTCCTGAAATTAGCTGCTGCAAAGAAACCCTTTGCCTTTGCGGAAAAATCATCCGACACCTTCCCATGACTCTCGCGATATACCGCTATATCCACACCTCCAAAAAGACTGACCTCTCTCGCGCAAGAACTTGAACAATAAAAAGACGAGCGCAACGAAGACGAAGTAGAAGGTGCAGTTGCGTGCGAGCTAATGACGCCCCCGTCGGAGACTCCTATCAGGTGCATCTCCCCGGTCTCTCTGATGAAGGTCGTGATCCCCCCCGTGTGCCGGACGCAACGGATCCTCCCGTTTATTACCGAGGAGCCGCCGCCGCCGCCGCCGCAGCGGCAGCAGTCGCGATTGCAATCTGTCATATTAGCCGGACATGTGTGCAGCAACGGGCGCACCTTTCAATGACGACGACGCAACCGCTGACGGACGCCACCGCGGAAGATTCACTGCCGGCGAGGCAATCAATTTGCCCGGCAAACCGGCTCGCTTGGCACTGCCGCGACGGAGCTTTTTCTGCGAATTTCAGCGGCGCGCGCTGCTCTTTTGGCGAAAGGAATATTTATTCCGAGAGCAAGATTTCTTGCGTAATTGTAATTTTTGGTGAGCGCGCGATATTGCCTGGTCTTATCTGGTTTTATTCGACGAAAACTTTTAGTAACATTACGCTCACAATGATAAATATAACGTATATATTAAAAGGAAAGTTGAAGTAGAAAATCGTATTTACAAAATGCATTGAATAACATCGCCGCAGAATATGCAACAGAATTTGCACTCGAGATTGAAATTAGTAGAATGACGGATTTGAAAATTCTTGAGTCGTAAAGAATGTTTAAAGCCCGAGGCAGTATTTGAATAGAATCGCTTATCAGGTGCAAGAAATTCAACGTAAATTCTTTTTAATATTGCTTTGCCATGAGGTGCCGTTAGCTGCTCAAATAAAATATGATTCAAAAATTTTATTAATATTTTTCCACGTAGTAATAACGAACTTTTTAATATTTTAAATATTTTTTATTGAGCAATTTTAATATTTTTTTTGCAGATTCTATAATGCATTTTCTTATCTATGATAAATTTATCAAAATTTACAAAAATGTTGTATCTTTCATTTTCGAATTTTTATTTTGGATAAGTATAAAACAAACTTTAAACAAGTTTTCCACTATCGAACGTTAACCCAGTCATACTACATACCGACAAGTTTTTATGTGCGAATTTTTTCTAATGGGTTTCGTAATCATTACGTCATGCGATTCTTACACTATTCCTAAATTTTACTATCCCGTAATTAAGAACTATTATATTAGACACATGCATTTTCACCAAATACGTATTATACCAATCTTACAATTTTTAAACTAATTCATTTTTTTTTATTAGCTTTTTTACCTAGGAAAAGCACTAAAATTTTTACAGCTTTATTAAGCACATAAACGTGACCTTCTTTTAAAGAAAATGAATGTACAACATGTGTTCTTCACGATAAAATCACGATAAGAATGAGCGTGCCTATGTTTTAACTTCAATTCATCCACTCGTACATGTTTTAGAATTATACTTTTCTTGTTTTAATGGTATATAAAAAAAAGATTATTTAATAAGTAAATACTTTACGGACTAAATATTTTTTATTTTACTATTTTTTTCAATTCACGCTGCTTTACAATCCCGGAAGTTTAATAATGTACATTTGTCTAACAGAAAGATCACAAAACAGCTCTGTTTCCTTGAAATATTAATAAATGAATAAAACGTATCTTATCGTCGATATTCTAATGCATTGTTTTTGTTATTTTAAAAGTAAACAAAATTTATAGTATAAAAAGAAAATAGACGAATAAAAATTACATCAAGTTTGAATCATGTATCGCTGCAGTATTTCTTTTTTCTCCTTTTTGCGGTTCTACCTGCTATAGGAACTGCAGCCCCACAAGTATGTATTCTTTCAAAAATATTATTCTGCTTTTCGTTTTTTTTTTTTTTTTTTCATAAAAAGTGTGTAATCATTCTTATTTACAAGAATAATATTTACGATGGACAAATTCTTCTGTATCAATACGAAAAATGTGAGACTGATGCTAATGCAGAATGTCAAGATAAAGCTTCGAGCGTGAGACCACAATGTTATGTACGTAAAAGTTCTTCTATATGTCACTTAAAACAATACAGTTTTTAAATATTTGGCTCTCAATTTTTAGACGGATTTCTTCCAAACACACAATTGCACCCTTAACATTATGGGAAAGTGACAGTATTTCAAACATTTGTAAACTTACTTATATTAAGTTACAATAAAAAAAATGTCTAAAAATGTGTATGAAGCAGCTTGCAAAAAATAAAATATATATATATATATCCATGATAGATCGTCGCTTCACTCCATTCCTATATAAATCAAAAAAGCATGCGCAGCCCCTTTGACCAAAGAAACTCCCAGGCTCGACGTTAGTTTACATGAAGCTCCAAAAGAAAGGTCGAAAGCACGGCAAAAACAGACTGGCGGACCAACGATTACACGAGCCCGAGCATTGTTCGTCAGATTTTCAATGCATCCTTTGGGCTCCTTTGTCCGGCTGCTCCCGAGGAATCTTCCACTGTCCCCGCGCGCGACTCCTCTGAAATATACGGCCATTGTCGTCGTCGCGCGCGCGCGCGCGGCTCTTTCATTGTGCGCGCGGTTTTGATTGAACTTACGCTGGGATTGGCCGGAGATTTACGGCGGCTTCCGGCGCCTTTGAGCGCGTCGATGACGGAGTAACGTCGCGCGACTCTCGCGGTGTGTATTTACACAAGCGGCGGCTTTTCCCGTTTTGTCCGAAATCTTCGTGAATGCCCCGACGTCAGCCGGAGATTTACTGGGCTCTGCTGCTGACAGATGTTCTTTTTTTCTGAGGATTTATTTATTTATTTCATGGAATAGTGGATCTTCTTGTTGCCTACGTAAATTGCGCTCACTTTTTATATAATGCATAATAATAAGAGAATCTAATTACGTATAATTTATAACGCATGAAACGCATTTCACTTGTGTTTTGACTGGCTCTGCTGCGGCTTGGCCTTTAAAAGGAATTTTACTTTGAAAAAGACCTCATTTCAGGGACAACGTTGGTTTCAAAAAACTAAAATATATTTTTTATAACAGAAATAACCAATATTTTCATTTCAATTCTATATAAAACACACTTTATAATAGATATTTAAATTGTAAATAAATTTAATTGTGAGAACATCGAAGAATCTATAAAGTTCGTTTGGAGTATATTTTAAAAAAGCGAGAAAAATAATGATTTTAAATTTTCTCTCTAATGCCAAAGCAAACAAATTGATTTACACTTAATTAACTGAATATTTAATAGTCATCAGATATACTGCTGTCATGTTACATAATTAATTACACCAGCAAATCAAGAAACAACACGTTTCTGATAAAGCACAAAGATTCGCCAGTTCTCTCACGGAAGGTTAGCGCGTCATAAATTCCGCGCGGCTCGGCGCACTTCGCTTGATCTCGAATCGATAAATTAAAAAGGCAAAATTAAAAGGGCTCAAAAGAAATACGAAAGAAAGTAAAATCGCGCTTTCCCATGCGCGCGCACTGCCAAGTATCCGCTCTCTCGGCGCAATTATCATTTCAATGCTCTGAGAAAAGAATTCGCGGGGCGAATCGCAATTAGAGAAACATTAAGCACTTATTTCCAAGCGGAAACGTTTCAATCCGCGGGCATCGATTTCCTTGCAGATAAAATTTTTACGCCCCTCTCCCAGCGCCCGAGTCCTTACGCGTCGGTAACAGGCTATTAATTCCCAAGTGCCCATCAATCTCGCCATCTCGCGGTAGGGGAAGCTCTAAAGCCGTCATCCATCTGCGAATATCTACTCGCTTTTCATTGACTGTTGCGGCTTCCTTTAAAGCCCCGCCGTCCACCGAAAGTTACTGCGGCGATATGCGAAATTTGGATATTTTGGATGATCTTCTGAAGTTCAACTTTTAGGGCTCCAACAGAAATCAAAATATTAAATATGTATTACACGAATCACCAGATTTGAAAATAAATAATGTTAAAACATTATTCTAAAAATAGTTTTGTAGCAATCTCTAAATGAGCTACGGCTACAATCTTATTCCCATCTTATCCTTCCTCTCCGCAGCCACTTTCGAGCAATTAAATGCTTTTTTATGTTACCAAGGGGTGGCTTTTAGATTTATAGTCCAGAAGTAATGCCCATAAGATTAGCCGTACGCCGACACTCAATCATCCCTGGGAAACGTATTTTATTTAGATTTTTACGTTGCGGTCGGCTTTTTTACGTACAATTAATAATAAAGCGCATTAGTTCCTAACCTCAGGCATAAAATTCCCAGCCTCCGTCCAGCTTGATTCTCTCCTCTGGAGGCGCGTGTAATTCGCAGACGCGTCCTGGCGGCAATCAGCGAAATGCATTTTTCCCTCCTCCCTCGTCTCTCTCTCTCTCTCTCCGGTAATTATATTGCCTCCGCGCGCTGAACAATGAATTCGCGGAGAGGCCGCTTGATAGATACCCATGACCCAGCCGGCAGATGGATACAATTCCGTCCCGTATATATATCCGCCTGGAAAACCGTAATTCGCCGCCGCAGTGTACCGAGCACTTATACCGGATGGATATCGCACTCGCAGCGCGAGAGCACCGGCGATGATATTAATGGACAGGCCCTGCCGGGGCCATTGTGCACCGCTAACTAATTATGAGATTTCAATCGTCCCATGCGCAGCGGTGTAACGACAGCGGCCACGCAGCTTTGATGAATTTCACCTGCGCCTCGACTCGAGTCCAAGTCGGGTCTAGTCTAAATGTCGGCTTTTTCTCCGTTTTCACCAGCTCGAGATATCCGCTCTGAATGATACCTTTGGAGAAGACGTTGATCATAGGAGAGGTTTCCGGGTTCTGTGGTAATTGGAGGATCAACAAACATGTATGAGATTGTGGCTTTTAATTATCAACATTTTAACCAAATTATAAGGTGTAATTTAGAGATTCCAAAATGTTACCATATGAGAATAGGATGATATTCTGTTGCGACGTTATTGTAGCATATATTATACCAGTTATTACATTGCTATCAACCCAGTGATTACTATTATTATTGTTAGTATGATCATTGTGGTCGAGCATTAATATGTATACATCCCGTAATGCACCTGCCATTTAAAATTTATCTCCAGAACGTTAAGAGGAATCATTTAGTCCAAGATTCAATTAAACGCTCAAAAAGCACCCCCGTAGCGTATGATTATGGGATCACCCACATTACGATCTTTCCTTCACCGTGTAAACATCAACACTTGCGTTCTGAGAAAAAAATCAAAAGGGTGCCACTTAGCAGAGAGAAAGAGAGAGCGCGCGAGAGAAGCTGTTGCGTGCCTCCGAGCCATTGTCGTCGCGCAAATCGCTGGAAGTCCTTATGAAAGTGCGCAATAATCAGTCGCCAGCCCCCCCTGACAAAGAGTGGAATGTCGTGCCAACAGCGTCGTCGCATGAATGCCTTCGCGCGCGCGCGCGCACGACCCCTCCTGTAATTACCATAAGTCGTGAAATATGACTCGGTGATGACGCACGAGCTCGGGAAACAACGACGCACGAAACTGCGAGTGCAGGCATTGTGTATGTGGCTGCATCTCCAGGCTCCCTGTCAAGCCCTATTTCTGACTCGGGTTGATAATTTATTAAGTATTCTTCGGGTGATGCTTGCCCTCATTGCTGCTCCTTCTGTTAGAATTTAGCTTTAGGAAAAGATGATGGCAGGAAGTAGTGGACCATCTTAAAATAAAATATGATTGGTTACTCGATTGAGGCGGGAAAATTCAAGTTTATATAAAAATATCCCTGGTAGAGTTTGATTCCATTTTTCGAACAGAAGTTGGCCAATTCCACTAGACAAGTGGCCAAATATTGACCAAATCTCTAGCCAACTACCATGCCTAAATGTCACGTTTTTTAAAGTAATTTTATTGCAGTTTTCTGGTCTAGGTAAAATGTTCATGCATTGAAATGGAATATGAATATGAATACGACTCTGAAACGTTTATTATATATTTTACCGAAACTTTTGTACACGTTTATTGCTGCTATTTAAGCCACACACATTGTTTTATGTAATTGCAAGTCTCAAATTAAAAGATGGAAGTATAGGGTTAACTTTAAATTCTACTTTATAATTTAATAGAAAAAAATTTATATCAAATTTGGTAATTTACGGCCTATTTTTGGCCATTTTTCAGGATTACATTTTTCTAATATTAGTACTGCGCATAAACTACTTTGAACACTATTTAAAATGTTCTTATTTCTACTGAGGATATTCTTAAAAATTAATAGTCATAAATAATTTTTCTAATCTACAGCTTAAAACTCGCTTATTATTATAATCGGAAAATAAAATTGAATAAATAAGCATAAAACTGCAATTTACAACTCTATTTTAATTGACATGTGAAGCTAATTTTCAATAAAAATTTTATTATTCTCGCGAGATAATAAAACTGTCTAATAGTCGGAAATTTGTTTTTCACATAATTGTACTCTGGCGGCAGAATAAATTTAGCTTAAAGACATTTGATATGCTTGCCGCATCATACGAACCAACGCAGAGCATTACTGACAGCATGAAATTTAAATCGCGATCAACAATTCCGAACACAGGCTTAGTTTGCCAGTGCATCTATTACCATGAATAATCGATTAGTCGTTTACAGCGTCTGGCTTTACAAATATTTTCCCTTTTTGCCAGACGTTAACGCAATTCGCAAAAATAGACACAAAGTTCATATATAATACATAAAGCCGCGGTTGGATTTTCGTTCGAGCGTCGTTTTGAGCCAGAGTTATTGGTTAGGTTCGGTCGCGTATATATATTTGCGTTCGCTTTTCTCCTCTTTGCGGTTAATAGCTTTTTCAATCTGGGCTCTCACTCGTAAAAGAGCGCGGCGTTTCACCTTTACCGCGCGGAGCTTTTGAGCGAGTCAAAGAAAGAGCCAAGATAGATAAGGAAAAGGAGAACGCGGAATATCCCTGGCAGGCTTTTAAGGATATGGAACGCACTCGAGACTCTGGTTTTACGAAGACGCCTTTTATTAAAATGCAAAACTGCTTTAATTAAGAAAGCGCTCCAAAATTTCAGGAGTTCCAGACCGCTTTTAGTCGATTATTAAAATGAAAATCGTAAAGCTTGATGAAAAGCGCGAGTATTTTATTTTATATAAAGATATAAGCATCCCTTACAAATAAAGTTACAGCAATGTAAGAAAATAATACAATATTAGAATCTGAACTTGCAGCAAACGCTGTTTTCTCAATGTAAAAAAGCTGCTGAATGTAAAAAATTGTCTAAAGTACGCAATAAATTCACGTTATCTTAATTTTGAAAAATCCTAAATGCTCAGAAATTCCCTTTTTCGGTAAGGGTAATTGTTCAATTTGTCTTCGTTCCTTTTCGACAAGACTAATCGGCTTTTCGCTGCATCGTACTGATTACTGACCCGCATCTTTCTTGCGGCTGAGTAAAACAAAGCGGCTGCGATTTAAACCGAACTTCTTCAAAGCATCCAAAGCTCGTTGTTCCGTAATCTTTGCCATTAACAATTCAGGCGGGCTGGAAACTTCTCCCCCGTAAACAAAGTAGCACCGAAACGTAGTGATCCCCATTTTTCACCATCATCGCGCTAACAATTGACGCGTAGGAGGACAGGAGAGGTCCTTCCTCGCTTCTCGCGGCTCAAAAACAAGCCATTGTACCCGGGATGGATTCGCCCCTGCAAAAAAAAGAAGGAGCGGATTAAGCGCTCGTTCATTCTAAGCAAAAATTTAATTAAAATTTATGTCGCGCTCGCGTATCAAATCTAATCTTGATGCGCTCTCCGCACCTTACAGAGAGAACAATTTAGCATTTGCATGGCAAGAATGCGCCTCCGAATAAGTAAAAGGAAAGGGACACTCATAATCGCGGGGAAATCATTCCGGGAAGCCAATTAAATTTCTTAGAAAGCGGCTTTTTCGCGCTGATTCATCCCGCTGCTCGGTGTCATTGTACGGCGCAAAATCGTCGGATCGAATCATGTAGTCAGGAGACAAAAGATTATATACGACGGCATTGTTATTCCGCCTATTTAAGTTATCTGGAATCTTGAAATTGCAGTTGTTTTATGCATGATACGCGCGTTTTGCTTTCTTTCCCGAGTCCCGTCACACCTCCGGAGCCTGGCTTTTGTTCGAAAATATAAAATTTCGCCGTACATGAATGACTGCATTAAAATTTGAATAGGAAATTTATAATTTTACGAGTGCTCCTCTATATAGTGCGGCAGGTAAAAAGGCTTTACATTATCATGGAAATAAGCTTTTTAATGTGAAAGCAGAATTAAATATTCAACTTTTCAGACCTTGATATGGAAAACATTACATTATAGTCATAATTCTGATAAGGTAACTAAAATTTTAATTTATCCTGCATGCATTTAAGATTTAAGTTACACCTCGTTTTACATAATCTGCATTAATATTTCCTTGATTTTCATGCGAATACGTAGGGTTGTTAAGTTTTTGAAATCAGAAGCTCGAGCATTACCCTAAAAAAATTGTTGCATTAACTATTTAGATTTCGAAATAAATATTCCCTTCGCTCGGAGTAAAAATGGAAAATTATAAATCCTTGGACAGAAAGCTTTTAATAAAGCGACACTGGCTAAATAAATCACCAGGAAGCATTTAAGAAGAGCATCGCTGACAATCTTTGATATTCCAGTCCCCTGATTATTTGTAGCGTCATATCTCACTTTTCCGATTCCCTCGGCAGCCGCTGAATATTTTCAATTTCGCGCTCTCCCAGCTTTGTAGTTCTCGCGCGCGCGCCATCGGAATTTTTTCATCTCCCCCCTCCCTTTCTGTTTGTCCTCGCATTTTTCCAGTTACACGTCGTGTTTTCCCTTCGGCATTGTCCTCCTCCCGCGCTACTTGCACAAGCCGTTTGCTCGCTTTTCCACCGAGGATATATGTTGCCTTCTCCTTGCTCCGTGTGCTTTCGTCGGGAACTTAAAAGCAATCTTCGACCGAGCGCGAGGGGCTGCGGACGGGAATGATAAACAACGATAGTTTTTCAATTATTGGGCGAGCTGCGTTTCAAAGGAACTAAGTAAAGCTGTTTATATAAAGCTATTAATTCGAAAATCAAGCTCGTCGTTTGGCTAAAACCTGTATTTATGAGAATTCTTTTGCCTGGAAAAGAATTAAGGTGGACAGCGTTTAATCTCGTATTACGTTTGCTAATAATAATCTAATAAATTTACCGTAGAAAATTAAGATAATTTTTAAAAGAAAATATAGTTAAATGTTAGCCACAGCCTTGGAATAAATTCTAAGAAATTTAAAGAAAAGATGTATTTTCTTTAAACTTCTTGCTGGCTATAGTCAGTCGATCCCCGGAAATTTTGAAAAAGCATACAAAATTCAACGTGGTTTAAAAATATAAATCGAATAATAATTTTATTAACGGAAAAAGTTTTTCTCCCCCATTCGTCGGGGATATGTGCGTAGGGCAAATATTTTGAAAGCGCAGACTCGCATTTCTCGTTGGGAAGCGGCTCGCCTCGGTGCCAAGCGACGGAGCGCCGTCGATCAAAACGACGGTATCTTATGCAAAGTTCATGAAATTCAATTTTCGCGCGCTCCCCACACACACGCGCAGCCCTTCCTCCTCGGCCGCGACGGCGAAAGATCGCGGTGGAAAAAAAAAGGGGGGGGGAAAGGACTGCGGAAAAGCCTCTTTGCCGTCTCCGGCGGAGGAAAAACTTTTTGCATAATTCCCGCCGACGTTTTTATTTATCTTCGTCGTTATTCACGTGCTCGCGAATTCTGCCGGCTGTATTAAATAATGAAGATTCACGGGTTATTTGTTTAACAGCGGACGGCTGCAGGATTTTTTTGCCCGGCGCGCTTCTGCGCGATTGAAATTTATTGCTTTACAAGAATAAAGTAATTTAAGTGTTTTTTCTTTCGTAACGAATGAAGTTCCTCCGCTGAGAATATAAATTACAGGTTTTTTTTTTACTTCTGAAAAATATATTCTTAAAATATCTCGGGAGCTTTATTAAAGAAACGAATGGTCAATTCCTGCACAAACTTGATACAGTTCTACGTTTCACATTTGGAGTTCAACTTTTTAAAATCCAAATTACTACAAATTTAATAAATATCTATAAATCTAATATCTTAGCAATAAATTTTTAGCAGTAAAAATTAAATTGAAATACCTAAACTTGCTGCTATCATCGAAAGGAATTTCCAAAGCAACAGCTGTAATAATCTTTTTCTACAAAAATCTATAAAGAATTTTCTCAAATATCCAAGTTTATCAAAAAAGAAAAAAAAAAAAAGAAAAAAAATAGCGAACAATGCAAAAAAAGGGGACTCGATATCGAGCCGGCATTCCCACCATAGCTAAGCTCGAGATATCCTCCATAATCCAGCATCTCGAATTTTTGCTGCCCCAGCTGGGTAAGTAACGGCGCTCTTGCCCCGCGAGGCTGACAATTAGTCTCCATTCTCTCTTGTGAGCCAATCGAGGTTGTTCGGCCTCGTCTGTATCAAACCGCAGATGCAGCATCCAGCACAATTCAACATCTAATTGCATTATTAAGCACGTCAAGCATCTCGACTCGGCATGGCCGGACGGGAGCGTCTTCGAATAATTCGATTCCCAGGAGGTGAAACGAGCTGGCTTCCATCCATCCCCCCCTCCCTCTGCCCGTCTGCCAGTCGTGCCATGAAATAATAAATCAATGACGGCTGCACTGTGTTCCGGGGATTGACTATTAATTCGGTGTCTAATGCTCGCCTACCGTGACGTTTCATTAGATTTGTTTAATTGTGTCATCCGTTTGTATCCCTACTGAAAAATTAATCATGTTTCTTGTTTCGTATTTGCACTTTGAATTTTAGGTTATATTCCAGATACAATATTTATAAGTTAGTTGTAATATGTTGTTTTAATATTGTATCTTACTCTGTCTAATTAAATAAATATTTGTAAAACAGAGAGAGAGAGAGAGCGAGCTACATTTAATTAAAATAGCATTTCGCAGATGATGCCGCCGTGATAAGAATCATTAGAACCTCGCAAGTATAGTTGCCTATAGGCATCACTGTGCTGGTAGCGCCACGACGATTATTTGAAGAATCGTCGGGGGCGCAGATGTTCTATTCATTTATTGATAGAAGCACGGGATGAGGGAGCAGGCTCATTCATGAACGGTGACCGTAGAAACGCTATTAGTTGTTTGCATACACTGAGAAAAATAACAATAAAAACTACTATTTTTGTGGTAACCGAAGGACAGACTCAAACTATGGCCGATTTTACAATAATAATAGAAAAAATTAATATTTTGAATAGAAAAATTATTCTGATTGTTTTAAAAATGACTATTTTACATAGTAATTTTTTCTATTATTATTGTAAAATTTTCCATAATTTGAGTTTGTCCCTCGGTTATCATAAAAAATAGTAATTTTTCTCAGTGTGGTAAACGATACTTCTTGTTTGTTTGTATAAAAAATAATGTTTGTTCCCTCTCGCTATGAAAGCGAGGTAAATGTGCGATTTCCCATCAATCTGTATTTTTTATTCAAGCAGTAAAGTTCAATTAATTAATGTAAACTTGATTTTTATTTGCGTACGTAACAGGTTATTTCTTATTTAGATTCGTTTCGACCGTCATAGTATTGACTTAACAAATATAACAATCTTACTGATTTATTTAGTAATGTTTTTGTTATTTAATTGACGCGCTCTCAATTTAACATTGTTGGACGTCAAGTCAATAAGAGCAGAGTTCAGTAATTTACTTAAAAAATTCTGTCGCAAAAGTGTAAAAGCAGCAATTTTCTTAAATCTCTTAAGAAAATAAGAACAGTCGTAAAGGCAGTTTATATGAAAAGCTGCGCTTAAAAACAGGGGATTCCCATAGAGATAGCAACAAGCTCCGGCAAAGACCTTCCGTACTTTCTCTCAATTTCCATGAAATATGAACACCCGCCTCGGAAGCATATTTATCGTGCAGCGCTTATTATTGATTACGAGCGTGATTACATTGTCAGCGTCGAAGCGCGCGCGCGCGAAGACCCAGATAAACCGATTTGATTACCGAATCAATCAATCAATCCCCTCTCCGCCCGGCGAAAAAAAGCGCGACCCGACTGCGATCGCGTCCCCATAAAAAACGCCCCCCTATAAAGTTACAGGCTGCCAATGCTGAAATTAACGTCGTCATTTTTCTCTTCCCAGGTACGTACCAGATACACAGACACACGCGCTCGCGCATGCGCGCGCCCAGGAGAAAACAGCTGAGCAACGATCGGGTGAGTAAGCGCATTAAAACCGTTAAGAGATGAGAAATGCTCGTCGAGCAGCGATTTCTAATAAAGCCGTAACTCACCGTTCGAAATGAGTATCATTTGCGCGCGCCGGAAACTACAAAGCTTTAGCGAGCCGCGATAGAGACGGAGATCGGCCTCTCTCTCTCTCTCTCTGACGCTCTCTCTGCTCTCGTGATTTACGAATAGAAGAGCAGTACTCGGTGTAATTGCTGAAGCTGTATGAATTTATCCGTTCAAAGAAAGGCTGCTCTTGTATATTTATTCAAACGAAAAGCGGCGTGCCCCGCATTAGAGAATTAGAATACGGCTGAGAAAGACTTTGATCCTCAAAACGAAGTGCCGAAGTTTCTAACGTAAAAAGCGACTAATTTATAACTAATGTTTTAATTAATATTAATTCCGTAATTGCGCAAAAAGGATCATTATTTTATCATGTACTTGATCCTCTAGTAATATCCTTCATCCGTGTACATGATCATTAAACAAAATGAGAAAAACTTTGTTGCTTCTTTTGATTGTTCTGGGTGGTAAGTTTCGAGGTCGGGTAAAGCCTACTTTGAATTGAATTTCTGAATAATTTTATAGCTTGTAGCTTTGTGGTCAAGGCAGATCCATCACAAACTTTCATAAAACTTCAAAAAACGTAAACGTCAGTTCCGTTTTAGTGGTCTGGTTAACCTAACCTCAATCATGAGAAAGTATCTGCAATTACTTGAAATCTTTTATTTTGCACAACGCAACAATTATCGTTTATTGTAAACCAGTATTGACTTTAATTTATAGCGAATAATTTTTCATCGGTGATGGTTATTCACTTCAAGCGAGGATAATTCATAAATTTCAATCGTTTTTAATTTATTGCACGTAATAATGTACCCGCAGTTCCTGTATTTCAGATGAATTATGCACCTTATACTTTTAATCATAAGTTAAAGTACGCGATCAGTTTAATATTTAAATTTAAAATCTTAACAAAATCCGAAGATAATGATCTTTCATTTCCGAAGATTACACTTTAAAAATCGTATTATCTGCATATAAATGGGCTTTAAAAACGTGCAAAGATATTGCAAAGCTATCGATTAGGAGGTACGGAAATAATTCACCTCGCATCGTGAGATATTTATTTCAATCAGATTAAACCTTCGATATTTTACTCTAGAATCTAAACTCCCTGCCATAATGTTCTAATTTGAAATAATTAATCATTGAACCCCGCACTAATAATAAGCAACTTAATAAATTTAATAAATACTCTAAATAATTAACTCATTTACTTTAGAAACGAAATTTACTTGATAATTTCACCGGCATTCTCATTACGTCCCGACTTATCATTATTTTACGCAATTAACTTAATGATATATACGTGCCGCCGACGTTTTTATACGCCCGATATAAATGATTAATATAATTGGAAGGAATTTCTAAATACTTGACTCGTAATACTTATTATAAAAACTGCTTTCCTACCCATCAATCAGTGCGGCTCTGAATTTTTACGCCTCGCCCTCGTTCATTATCTCGATAGCAAAGGTAAATTCGATCATTCTGCAATGCCGTGGAACTTTCAATGAAGTTCCCCGCAAAGCAGTAATCTCCCCGCCTTGCCCAGAAGGCTGTTGCCCCGTGTACAGCTGGCAGCGAGCCTCGTTAAATAAATCAAATTGACTTGGAAGCTCGCGTCTTTGTAAATCCAGCGGTAATTATATCCAGCGGTTTTGATTTACATACGTTTTGTTTGCTAAAAGCCACTCTCCCCGGAGCTCCCCCCCTTCCAAACAAACGCGCGATAAAACTGCCCCGGCGCAGCGAACACGCTTTACGTCCCGGCCGCGGAGCTTCTAGGATTTCGTTTAGGAATTATTCGACGGCCGCGCTCAAAATACCATCGCGCCTCGGCCTTAGATCATACGCGCGATCGGCTCGCCGCGCGAGGCTTAATTGCGCAATGCCTTAAGGGGAGCCGCGCGCGCCCTTTTCTCCCGCGGGTTACTCGATTATATTTATCTGGGCAGCGCGCGCTGGGGGCAGTTATTGCGCCGGCGCGTGTGCATTAGCGCGCCCTTTTTCCTTTTGCTCCCCGAGCGAGGATTGCGTTTCTTCGCGATTTTATGCGCGCGATTCTTTTTTCGCTCGTTTGTTCTGGGGGGGGGGGGGGGTGCTGGAGATTATGAACGGGGAACGAAAATTACGCCCTTTAAACTTTGTAGCGTGGCTGAGTGTGGATTTAAAGGATGAGACTCGCTTTTCTGATAAAATTGAATTTATATGGAAATTACTGGTTTAAAAGGGTTTCTGAAGCTGGTCAAATTGTCTCGGCGGTTCCTTTAATTTTGTTGTACGAATGATTGCAAAAAAATTTCTGCGCACTTGCTCATTTTTTTTATTATTCCCGTAAATATTTTTCATCGCAATTTCGGTTAATACCAATTTCGCGCTGAATTAAGTGGCTAAAAAAAACTAAATGAAAAAAGCTTTCATTGTAGCCTGAATGACGTGTCCGAATAATATTGCAATATCCACTGAAGTATGTTGCACTGCATTTGAGAATTTATTTAATATTAATGAATCATTAGTATGCAATTTTATGTCTCGATTAAATTAAAATGCTTGTAATTAGTACTTTTGCCAATAAATAAATATATTTATTCATTGATTACGTAACACTCGCAGCAGCGTGAAAATAGCCACCTTTCAGCGGCAGTCAAAATGTTAAATGTCCCAACAAACCATTTAGACGAATTCTGCAAAGGATACACAGCCTCGGAACGCGCCGTCAATTACAGTACATTACAAGTGAAGGCACTTAAAACAATGACTGCTAAAACACGCCCGGCCGCGCGGCGTCGCAATCTAAACCCGGGCAAACGAGTCCCGGGGAATTTTTCCAGCCGCGCGGCGGCGGCGGCGGCACTCGAAGCCGAGGTTTATCTGCAGCCGCGAAAAGCTTACAACGGCGCGCGGCGCGGCGTAACAGCGGCGCTAGTTTTCAATTTTCCTGCCTCCTCGCTCTCTCTCTCTCTCGCTCTCTCTCTCTCTCTCTCTCTCGGTACTTTAGCCGGTAGATATTCCAGATAAATGGAAAGCACGCCACACTTCCGCCGGCATAAAGATCCCGCGCCGCCCGAGACTCCGGCCAGACGGCTGTGCAGGGGCGTGGCGCGAAGTGCCGATTAAAATCGCGTTTAAACACGAACGCTATCGGGGCTCGCTCTCTCTCTCTCTCTCTCTCTCTCTCTCTCTCTCTCTCTCTCTCTCTCTCTCTCTCTCTCTCTCTCTCTCTCTCTCTTCTGCGCTGCAGTTCCGAGTTATTCCTTTCAAAACGCAATCCCGTATGTTTCGAGGCTTGATACCCGAGACGCCGGAATTATGGGGTAATATTAGCGCCCGGGCAATTGATACGAGAGAGCAGGGAATTACGGTGTCGTGCGAGAGTGCCGCGCTTTTTACGGAAGGGGGGGGGGGGGAAGGGGGATCGGGACGGTCGACCCTCTTAAATGCGCAATGGGTACTTTCTTGAATTATTACTTTTTGCTTAATGACATCGCTTGAACTTTTGCCTAAGTGATTCGAGCTTATACTTGATCTTTGGTAAGAGCAGCTCGTTTTCCAAGCCGCTTATATTGTTAACTTAATTTTTTTCGCGTTTAAGGCACATATTATCTGTAACCATCACAGTATCTTATCTTCCCAGCTGCTTGTTTAATTAAATTTTTAGTGGAAACATTTTAATTTATAAATGTTGTTTCAAAACTGTTAATATAAAATATCAGATATTCCTTGAAAAGCGGATTCAATTTCTACCAGACAACTCTCAGTCAATTTTACCACTATAATTTCTGCATTAATAATTATGCACTTGCATTAGCTAATTTCCAGATATCGATTACACCGGCTAAATTAGATATTTCATAATTCTAGCTATGATTTCGATTTTAATATATAAGTTAATTATCGCCAAAGTGATATCGTGTGCACATATACGTAATACGTTAAAAGCTGGCACCGAAACGTTCTGTTTATGGTTGCGCAGATAATATCTTCTAAATCAAATTACAGTAGTAAATAATAGCCCCGTAAACATTAAAAGGTAAAAATGCAGAATAGGTATAATAGCAGGTAATTACGCTCAACACGACACAAAATCCCCGGCATAATTACTCTTATCTCCACCGGGCATTACGAAGTAATTCAACTTCCTTTTAAAGAGTCGCGCGGTCCGTTCCAGCCTCTCGTGTCTAATTGTTTTATGTATTATTCAATTTTACAAACACGCATTTGCATATCCGTTACAGCACTTTACACCTCTCGCCATAAGGTGAGAACTCCAGTTTACCATTCGGCGTGGAAGGAGAATTAAAATAGATTCAAGCCGGGTGCAGTACGTTCCACTTCGAGCGGCCGCTGCCCGACAATGCGAGCCACCGCGCGCGCACCTTGGTGTACACCAACAATGCGCTCCCATTTTCGCCGGCGCGCAAAAATCCCCCCGAGAATGGATGCAATCGTTATGCTTCATAATTCAAGGCGGCGACGTTAAAACGCAGATCTACGATCGGCCGAGGATTCTCGCCCTCTCCGAGTCTTATCTGGCTAACGATCGGTTTACAGAAATACAAGCGCGCGGGCCGATACGCGATAGAGGCGGAATTAAGAGCGCAGCATTGTCGAGGGGTCTTGATGGCGCGGAGGTGGAGGTCTGCATTCGCACCTGCACGTCGGTTTATTTGGATCGTTCGTTTCTTTTCAGCTTTGACGAGGGAAAAGTTACTCGGAATATTACGGGCGTGTTGCGAGGCGTCGCTGAGTACCGACGTAAATTACTCGGTGTATATTTTGAATTTTCGTTTAACCGGTTGGAACGGAAATCGGGGATAACTGCTCGCTATTTATCGCTTGATGGTCTAATGAATTTAGACACGTGGCTCTTATCAAAACTATAATATAATAATTAATGACTTTCTCGATTAACAGCGTTTTAGGATCTAATTTTGATGTAAAATTGAAATGTACAGTTGCAGCTTTGATTGCACAAGTTTTAAGTCTTTGGACAAGTAAACAAGTCAGAAATAAATGCCCACGTAAAAATAATTGATATCATTTTTACCAAGGCTTTATAATTTTATTTTTAAATTTGTAAAATTTTGATTCTACATAATTCGTACAAAATTTTTGTACAAAAATATAAAAAATATGAGCTTCTCTAATAG
>JAWWEM010019807.1:0-20615 GCA_035582935.1 Ormyrus thymus | reverse complement strand
ATTTTGGTGCAAATTATAGTAATTTTTCAGGATAGTGCGAGTTTGTCCTTCGATTACGATAGACTATACTAATTTTTGATCAGGTATTTCTCTCCGTGTGGTTGCTAATTGTCTAATATTTATAATAAATTAAACAGCTATATTGGGAAAATTTTGCAGTTTTTTTTTTATTTTATAACAAACCACTGTTTTGTGCTGTAATGTAAATTCTTTTGCTTTTGATTGACTTTTGATTGAAAATTTATTCGTTGAAGTTTTACTCGGCGTCCTCTCGGGTTACAATTTTACTCGGAACACCTTCGTGCGCAAAATTTTGCTGTATAACAAATGGTTGTAGGGCAGGGAGCTTTTACAGAGATTTGGCTGTCATTTAAAAAGTAATAAATACATAAATGAATGTTAATTAAGTCAATAAAAGTAAATAAAGAAATGAACCTGAAGTCGGACAATCCAAATAACGTCCCAGACAAGCAAAGACGAAGAAAAACACTTTCAACTAGAAAGAAGAAAATTTATACTTTATATAGTCTTGCCATTAACCGATTTTAATCCTTCCTAAACCTAAAAATTGTACTTCTTCTCGAAGGAACTTGGATTTTCCTGATATCACAGACCTTTTACCAACCCCCCAGCAACGAAACGTCCCTTCTCGCCGAGGGGCCGCCCCCGGAATTCAAGCCTTCTCGAAGCGAAGCGGCTCCCGATGCCGCTGCAGCCGGGAGCGCGGATCGCAGCAGCGGCCGTGGAAGCCGTCCGCCTGGCAGAGGCCGCAGCCGCACTCGGGCACCCGCGGATCCTCGGGGGCTCCCGCCGGCGGACAGGGCGGCTCGGCGGCCGTTCCGCCGGGGTTGTCGCAGCTGCCGCCGGACGATGCCGCGCCGTCCTCCCTCTCGCAGCAGCACGGCGCGTACGGATTCTGATGGCGGGGAGCGCGGGTGGACAGGTTTTGTTGGAGAAAAAGGAAAAAAGAAACAGCTGTCTTAAAGGCTGCACGAGGGTAAATTTCGTGCTTTAAAGAAAATGCGGGGCTCGTGACATTAAAATGTGAAAAAATCGCGTCGCTCGTATTATTCTTGTGAAAAAAATTGCCTTGATTAACCTGATATTTTTATTATTATTCGCTCAGTCTGGGTTACTTTATCAAAAACTCCCACTCAAAAATGCATTGTCCACTTAGTGACTGTACGTATAAGTAAGTCCCGTAGATCGCAAAGCGATTCGAATAGCAAAGAAAATTGCAAAATCCTCTTTAATAAAGCTCGCATGTCATTACTTGTTCTATAATGGTACAAGTCGGTTCCGTCGAGTCCTGCGATCCAGATCTTCTCCCAAAAGCACCGTCGTCACCGCCGTCGTCCTCGCATTCCGTAACGTCCGCCGGCTTCATCCCCTCCGCGTCGGCTTCCTTGAAGTACCTCACGTAAAGCTGGCCCACGAAGGACCTTTGCTTGCAGGGATCGCGCTGGCAGCTGACGCTCGAGACTGAAACGGATAAGCGGCGAGTGGCCGTATTTCCGGCCGGTTTCACGGGGATGATTGAGGTTAAGCGAACGAAAGTTATGGATTTTCACTCTGATAATTTTAATTACTGTGCTCGGAAAAGCGGTCCATGATTTTCGTCAAATTGAAGTCCATTTCTTGCGAGTCTCTTCGGGAATGAGATAAAACTGAAAATTTCGAATGAAAATAAAAGTTCCGAAAGGTTAGTGGAATGTCGGAGGTTGTAAATTTTGGTTAATTAACGATCGTCCTTTGCCATTATTGACACATTTGCACGTCCGCGTACAATTATTCTTGGATCTTTACAGAGCTTCGGCGCGTCGTACTTATTCAACATTTTTAACGCAAATGGCATTGCGTCAGAGAAAGAAAAAACGCTAATGTATATATTATACTTCATATTATACGGCAAACGGCATTATATACAAGAAAAAAAAAATTAATCCACTGCTTATTGTAGATTTGCGGCAAGGGAGATCCCACGCGTGACACACGGATGATCTCATTATTTGTTGTTCGAGTGTACACGTAATACAAATAAATGTACAGCCCGTACCGGAACACCTCGCGCGTAACTCATAAAACCTAACGTTTTAAGATGACATTTGTTTTCTTTAATGACACTCGGCGCAACTGTATTTGCACAATTCGTTTGCCAAGTAGTACCCGGTTGCAAACATCCTATAAATTCCAATAGAAAGGGTGCAGAAACCGCATAACCTATTCGGTTTTTGCACCAGAATCTATGAGATTTTATTAGTTTTTATGAGATCGTTTCAATAGGGGTCGAGATTTTCCCAAAGCTACGAGGCGCTTCGGCAGGAAAATATACGTGCATACGTATAAAATCTAGTGGGAAAAAGCTCTTTGCTGCGTAATCGCAGAAGGAAGAATCCCGCACCGCGAGAGGATCTCGATAAGTATTTGTTTTTTTTTTTTTTGGGGGGGAGGGGAGGACACCTCAATTAAAAAGCCAAGCAGTGGCTCTCCCGTCCATTTCTCTTTCTCGCTTTATCTGCGTAGCCGGAAAAGTAAAAAATTAGAGCGAGTCGGGCATTAGACGCTCAGCCAGCTACTGTCTTGGATAACGGTGCCGCGTTTCGATAAACTTGTCATTTCTCGACAATTTTGCCAATCGTCTTTGATGATAAAAGGAAAGATCTGGCGGAGCTGTGCGGTATATACTTGTTGTTCTGCCGATGGAAGGACGTGTTCGGCTCTGCTATAGATAGAACTCTCGAATTAGCGCCTTTTGAGAAAACTGGGAAAATCCGTATTGCCACACTTTTGGCATCAATCATCGGATGTTTTATTGTTATTCGAAATCTTTTATCAGAAAAATCTTTAAAATATTTATTTTTCTTATCGAGCTTTCGTTGATAATGGATATATCTCTGCCAAGGTTCCTGTATGATTCACGATTAAAAAATATTCCTTGCGATACTCTTTTCTTTCAATCGCGCATTGAAAAAAAATACCGGCAAAGCGAAAAAAATACGCGCAAACGCATTACATTGTCAGCACCGTCGGAAGTGCATTTTCACTTACTTAATTAAGAAATAGTCATTACCCGCGGTTTAATGACCATGACACAGATTTCGAAATTAATTTTTCCGGTCGAAAAATTATTGTTCGTTACGAGTTTTTGTCACTTCGGAACAGAACTGATACATTTATACTAAAACCTCTGATTCGCCATCGGTTTAGCAGCTTATGATTTTATTTATAAAGATTTTACAGGCGTTTGAAAAAAAATTAACTGTTTGATTGTTTTTGTAAAGTAAATCTTAAAATCAATAGAACGGAACAATTTTTGCAGAGCTAAATCGTGTTTTGTTTCAATTCCAGCTTCCTATGAAAATGCACTTTCCCATTTGTTTCCGTTTTAAGTTTAAGAACCTATTGTTTTTCCCCCAAAAATAATGCCGAACAAGAACAGGATTCTAAAATATGGGTTATGATCGAGGTCAACACGAAAGTCTAAGCATTTTAAATTTGCTTTGAGTTTTGTAATGTACTGCTTAATTTAAATTTTCTAAGCTGTATAAAAACTCTCTGCACTAAAGGTATGCTTACTATGAAAGCATAACGAAAATAATAAGAAAACTAAATTCATTATTCGTTCTTCGTTTTTTTGTCAAATTTTAAGAGCTTTTCAAATTGTTTTCTTTTCAGCGCGTTGAAGATCTAAAGATGAATAAAGAAACAAAATATATAGATTCCCCCTTTAATCCCCTTCACATTTTATTTGTTTGGCTTCTCCCACCGTACTTAACAACGCAGCGGCCGCAGGCCATTTTTAAAATCCCAAATGGAAAGGAAGCGCAAAAAGGCGCGGCCCCCGACGTATTTATTAAAAACGGTCGCCTCCTCCGTCGGGAACAGGGTCAGCAAAAGTTCCTCTCTAAGCAGTAAAATCGACCAATTAAGATCGGAAAGAGAGGCGGCCGGGCAAAAAGAACCGACGACACGAACGAGGTTAGAAGTGCTCCTCCTTCGGCTCTTCGCCGCTTTACGCGAGAGGGCGGAAAACGCGCGACTTCTTGCCGGCGAAACTCATCACGCAATTGTCCGCGAGAAGCGGCCGTTAGGCCGAGCAGATCCTCCCACCGTCGGGGGAGACGGCCCGAGAGCCGAGTCCTTTTAAAGGATCGACGCCCACGGGGATTTGGCCAGTTCGTTCGTCGGTGTGGTTCTTGTGAAATATCCTCGCTCGCGTAAAGATTGGGAGGATTTAGCGGGTTTGTACGCGGGTGCGATTGCTGGTTTTATTCGTGTCGAGAAATATTGCATGCTGGGAGAAAAGAGGAGAGAAGAGTATTTTAATGGTGAAGGACGTAAATTTGTGCATATTGAATCAGGATAATTGTATGTAAAAGTACCCTTTGGGAGAGGCCACGGATTTGGGGTATGTTTTTAGATACTGAAGTATATGAAGAACGTCGAAATAATAGGGATTGACTTTTAGAATGGAAAATAATTGGAGTGGCAGTCATATTTTTAAAGTTTTCTTTTAAATAAAATTCTTAAAAGATAGTTAAACGAAAATAATTCAGCTTAGAATTGTTTTCGATCAAGTTTGATGAAAGGCATTGAATGTAGATAATCAAGCTTAAATGTGCTTATTTCAGGATCGAAATTTTATTAATTGCAAAAATTTACTGAATGAATGTAATAGTTCATATACATGTTGAACTTTAAACAAACAAAATTTTAAACGATTTTTCGATCCTGAGAAAAGGAAATAAAATCTGATTAACTTTGTTCATTGCTATTCTAATTGCAATTATCGATTTTTAGGCTATTTTTAAGGGATTTTCTTAAAAAAAAAACTCTAAAAATAATTAATATTTCGTTAAGTTCATAATTCATGACCTGTCCCAGTTAGCAACATGATTTTTTATTCAGCTACTTATTTATAAAATGTTGCAAAATCTATATTTTTTTTAACAGCGAGAGTTGAATTAAAATATTACGAGTAATTTATTTTTAAAAAATGTTGCAGCCTTTTCTTCAAATGACTTTGTTTATTGAATAAAATTTGCTATCCTTCACATTTCATCATTAGCGGTCAAAAAACGATGCTAAATCTGCATTTCTTTGGTTCCCAAACTCTTTTTATAAACCGATCGACACTTTGCACGATCTACCTCCGATACTAGTTTTATTAATTAAGGCACCGAAAAACTAAACGATCAATACCCGCTCTGACGTCAAGTCTTATTTCCCAAATCTAAAATTAGCTCCCCACCATCCGAACGCGACGCGATATTATAATTCAAAACAAATGACTCGAAACCGGTCATTACTCCGAAATCCAAAAGAAACAAGCACTCCTCAGCGGTTTGCGCAATCGCGCCTCCGCGTCATACATAACCGATTAGTTTCCCTCCGCGGCCCGCAGCAGCGATCGCCTCTCCGTACAGCCGATCGCCGGGCAGCCCGAGAGAGCATCGGTGTCAGTGGTTTTTCCGTGGGAATTCTCGCCGGAGCGAGATAACGTCGCGGACCGCTTCGCTTTGCGTTCCCGCTCTCGAGTCCTCGCCGCGGTCGATTAGTCGCTCGGCGCTCCGTCCTTGACGCGGCGCGGCTTCCCGACGACGGCTGCCAGGACGAAACTCGTGCCGTCGTCCCTCTTTGCGAGCGGTGTGTACCGTTCGCTCGCGGAATTCGGGCGCCGGATGGGAATAGAATCGGTCGGCCGTGCTGTTTATTGTTCAAATATAGGTTCAAAGCGTTCGGGCGAGATGAAATATTTTCGTTTATTTCGCGGTCCTGGGCAAACGCTTGGAATAAAATAATATTTACCCTTTTGGATGGTTCCTCTTGGTTTTACGTAAAAGAAATTAAAACGCATGCCTATATCTTTTGCTCACTTTTTCGCATAAACAAAAAGAAAGTGTAATTATTTTACAATATTTTGTATGTTGTGAAGGAGCGTTTTTAAACGTATATTATATTTGCACCTGATTACAGTTAATATATGATGTCATTATTAATTTCATTTAAATAAACGTGAAATAAACAAGAGATAACGAAACTTTTTAAAATTAGATAATAATAAGTATATAAATATGTGCACATTAATTTAATTGCAATAATAATAGACACAAAAATCTTTGAGATTGAAAAAGTCACTTTAAAAGCTAAAGCATGATAATATTTATGAAAGAACCTGTAATTTCCATTTTTGGATATTTTCAGTGTACTTAAATTTTGAATTTTAAATTTCCTAGAATTCCAATTATTTATCTTATATTATGCAAATCTATTTCACGCCGACTAAGTATATATTTAATTGTCATTTAGTCAGTTTTTTTTCTACTTTAAACGTCAATACTTTTATTCAATTAATCATAATCAGATTTTATTATCTTCCAACAATAATAAACTCGCCTCTATTTTTAACTCAATAATCGCATGCGAAATTCGTAGCTCGTTCCAACAGTAATCGCTCAATCTTGGCACGTGCACAATAAACACCCAAGCCCCGCTCACCTCGTTCAAACCATAACTTCGCGTCCAATTATCCAACCTCGGGCCAAAAAAAAAACCCGAAAAAAAAAAAAACAACGCGTCCACTCGCAGACGCGAAACCCCGTCACGATTCTGCGAAACTGCCCAAAGCGCCTCGAAAAAAAAAAAACACGAGAAAAAAAAAATGTTTCAGGGAGCCGCCATGCCAGCGACGGGCTCGCTTCTTCTCCTGCTCCTGACGACGGCTCTGAGCAGCGGAGCATCTCTGAGCGGCGCGGAAATACCGGCCGCCGCCGTCGACAGGCCGGAGAGGATCGCGGAGAAGGCCGGGATTTCCCAGTCGTCGGCGAGTGTCACGGCCGTGGAGGCCGACGGCGCGAGAGAGGCCAAGTCGCTCCTCTCCCGCGCGCCGGCGAAGCTCGAGGCGACGACGCGCAAGGTAGCTCGACAGTCGACGCGGAGAGAAATGCGCGGCTTTGTCGCTGGATGCTTGTCGTTTGACCCGCTTACGTATCCTCGAGCGTCTCGAGTATAATTTCGTTTGCATATTGCGCCGTTGCGCGTTCTTCCTTTTCGGTTCGACTTCGTCCTTTCGTCGCGACGTCCGAGGGACGCCGTGAATTTCTGCGCGAATCGCGCTTTTGAAAGTTACTCGCTTGACTTGCGGCCGCGCCTTGATGAGCTTCTTTGAGAACTTGAATGATGGCTCTCCGTTATTTCTGGAAGAAGGAAAATTTATTTTCAAAGCTTTTGCGGCAAAAATTCATCATTCCGCGTTTTAGTAATTTGTCGAATGCGTTTTTTCACATTACCGCTAATCAACTGTATATTTTTATTCCTTTCTTTTTTTTTATTTTGAAATGTAAATTCTTCACACTGCTAATCGATAATTCATCAACAATATAAAAAGTATACTCATGATTAAAGATATAAAATTGTCTGTTTTCCATAAAAAAATCGTAAAATTGATTGCTTTCGTCTTGTTATTTGTAATACAATCAATTTAGAATTAAATCACGTTCTTTTTTAGGTGGATTCATACCACGCCTCGAATAATAATACCGACAGCGTTTATCGCATAGTTGTCACCGGCAAAGGCGGCGACAACTCGACGAGCCCGAATAAACCTGCCAATGCGGCTTACAAAGAGACGCTCATCGGGAGGCAAAAGGGATCTCATCGAAAGTACCATTACGCAACTTTGCAGAACAGCAGAGTCGAGGAAAAGCGGAAATTCTACGCTCCCCGCGAAGATTACGAGCAGGCCACGCAAGTTTATAATCTCGGTTCGTCTTGATTTGTTTGAGTTCTCGAAGATCGCGCGCTTAGAAATTGGCTCTGAAATTAATTATCGAGATTCTTTTTTCATTTTGTCTCCGCCGCTGGACGATGAATCAGTATCAATCAAACTGACATGCTTTGAATGCAAACATAATTCACGTGAAAGTTATATCTTATGCAAATAAATTTAGCCCGGCCAGGGATCGCGTTAGTTTGTTTTTAAATTTACATAACAACTGATGGCTATGATCGATTTGCATTATTCAAAGTATCTCTTTTAAAAATCTTTATCAAATAACAGATGCGTTGTTCGCAGCTTTGTTGGAAGTATCGCGAATAAGTTTAATGATCACGCTTTCTTATTATGTAATTATTGTTTCTCTTATTCACTGGCAATCCTAGCACAGATTAATTTTATTTGAAAAGCAGTAAGTATAATGAAACGTACGCAAACTGTACGCCATTTGAATACCGCATAGGTGGCAATTTATTAATGGAAAGTTTTATGGGTAACTTTTTGAGAATTTTACTGCCAAGTTTGCAAGGAATTGCCAGATAATAGATTTCAAAAAAGTTTGAATCAATAATAGGTACACGAGAAATTAAGAATTATATCTTTGGAGTTACCAGTTACTGATAGAATGTATTCGTAATTTAAATGGCACAGCACGCAAGACAATCGAATCATAATGTTCTTTTAAGTAACAAGGATTCGACCATTTGAGCATAAGAATATTTGAGTAAGAAAGACATTTTTAATATTGCAAAATTAAAAAGAAACAGATGAACCTCGTATATAATGTAGTTTCAAAAAGGTGATGCATAAGGTTTGAAAAAAGGAAAATAAATCTGGAAAAGTAAGTGTCAGAAGGTCTTTCGAAATGAAAAAGTAATGATTTATTCCAAAGCCATTTTATTTCAAACCTAAAGAATCGGATAATTTTTACAACCAAAAATTTCCATTAACAGGGAAAAATGTCTGATTCTAGATTACTATCCACCCCCTCAAAACGTCGAATACGAAGAGACTTACAACACCATACCCGAAGACCAACATCAGAGTCAAATTACAATCGTCGATCCTTTGCGCGTCAGCTACCTTCCTCCGGATCCAGCAAATTACATAGCTCCCGCTCCAGTAACCGAAATCTCCACGGAACACGACCACGAACCTCAAGGTTAACGATCACTTTTATTACAGCGAATAGAAAAAAGAAACAATCTGCCGCCCCCTCCACTGAAAACTTTTAAATGCCCGTTTAAAAACAGTGATCTCCGTCCACGAATGCAGCTGTCCGCCATCGGCGACTCGGTCCTACGAGTGCGAGCATCCGTCCAGCAGCTTTCTTCCCCTGATGTCCTCCCTCGGCAAAAACCTCTGGGCCCTGACGAAGCTGATGGCCGCGAGCGCCGCCCCCTTCGTCATCCCCCTCCTGGCCGTCAAAATGATCCTGGTGCCCCTGAAAATCCTCAAGCTCATCAAGCTCACCAAGCTCTTCGTCAAGATCTTCATCATCCTGCCCTTCTTCCTGCGCTTCGTCTATCCCGCCCTGTCCGGCTCCTTCAGCCTCGACTCTCTCTTCCAGAAGATCCAAGACCTGGTGCCCTCGCACAATCATCATCCGCACCAGCAGCATCAGCACGTCCATCCTCACGACGCGGACAGACGGAGCGAGGCGAGCGTCAACTCGACCTTCGGAAGAGAGGACTACCCGGAGGACGGCAACTTGTGGGATCTCAGGGCGTGTCCCAGCAGGGTTTCCTGCGAGTTCGGCGCGTTTTTGGCATCGTCGGCTTACGACGATTTCCCGGACAATCTGGCGAGCTTCCTAGCCAGGAAAGCGGACGAGGTGTCGGGCAGGAGCGCTGGTAGTAGCGAGGAAGACGAGGAGGAGGACGAGGGTAATACTGCGGTCAGTAGGATGAAGAGGAACGCTGCGTTCAAAGCGTTTGTAATAGCATTGGGGAAGCGATGGAGCCAAAATGATTGCGCGATTTACAAATGCTCGGCTTTGTTTTAGCGTCGGCCCTTGAGGTTCAAACTTATTTATTTTCATTTTCCTCGCGAGTTTTGCATTCTTTTTTAAAAGTATTATGATAATATATTTTGTTAATAATTGACTTACTATTATTTTTCTACAGTAATTCGTAAGGTCATTATTATCTGTGAAATTTGCTTCACAATATTTGTATGCTGATAAAAGACGAATTTTATTTCGATATTGGCATTCAAAGTAGTTGGAATGGAAGTAATGATTCTGTGTACAAGTAGCATAGATAAGATTGAAAATATTGGAATTTTTCACTTACATTTGTAACGAGAATAAGTTATTATTACACTGATTATTGTATTTTGTTATTTAACGGGATTAAAAATAATTCAACATTTTTCAGTATTATTATATATTCTTTATTAAATAAACTGCAATCTACAGAGGTTTAAAATTAATAGTATTTCAGACAAAGATACTTAAAAGTACTAGTCACTCCAAAAATATTAATTAATTTTATAAAAAATAAAAGTTTACGTTTCCTTTTAATTATACTAATTAGTCCATTTGAAATAAGACACAGAAGATTTTATTTAATTACATTACCACATTTTAGCTAATAAACAAAAAATGTGGATAAATTGCAAGCAAAAATATAAAAATATGGCTTGAAAAATTAGAAATAATTGAATGGAAAGAATCACAGCATCTTTACAAGACAGCACCTTTACTTACACCGTAATATCTATAGGTCGAGGTGCGAACAACATTTTTTGATCGGATATCCTTAGTACGCCTTTTCGATCGGGTTTTGCGGCCGTTTCGGGCCGTTTAGTACGTCTTTGTAAAGTAGTACTTTAGGGTCGCGAAACACGAAATAAATCAGTATTTTCTTTGAGAAAGCAGTCTGGTAACAATTATGTAAAATATTTATGTTAATAAAAATATTAATAATTATATATTTATAAGAATTATTTACTGTTATTAGCATTATTAATAATATTTATATTAATATTTATAAAGGCTTTCTAAAGTATTAAATAATGTGCAAGTTGTATCTAATATTTGTATGTATAATAAATGATCCACTTTTAGCATCGTTCTTTTTTAAACGACATCAGTCTTAGAAAATTAATTTTTCGAATTATTCAGGCCTTACAATATGCCCAGAGAACAAAGTAGTATTTTTATAAAGAATTTTATAAAAGAATGGTCGATCTATTTGCACCAGTTTTGGAGGATCTTTGTCTTCAAAGAAGCACATGTCCACGTCACAAATAACTGAAAAAGAAATTTTATTTATGTTTTTCGGTTGCACAAAACTTCAGGATGCATTGTTAACATTTTAAGGCTTGGAAAATTTAATGCCTTTTATTTCGTTTTTCGTGGTAAATTCAAATTCTGTATAAAAAAATATCTTACACAAAATATTCAATAGTCTGATAAATGTACAGCGATATAAAACTCTTTTGGCAACAATGAATACTTTTTAGTAAATGTTGAAAATTCTGCACCTTTTACTCTTTATAATTGTAACTTTTCTCAGTATTAGTAAAAAAAATGAAACGTATCATTTAAATTAAACCTAAAGCTGATAGAAACTGACCTGTTACCGCAGCTGCTTCTGTACCTGATTCGTTTACTTCGATAAAAGCTTTCTGCCGGACTTTCTCGACTTTGACAGGATTAGTGGTCATTCGGCTAAAGTTCGCATTATTAGTGAACATGTGATTAAAGCCCAACTAAAAACGAAGTAAAATTTTGTTGAAAATTTTATTTGGAAAATAACGTTAAATTAAGATTAATCGCATACTTTTTGAAGATGCTTGTTTAAATCAATTGAATTTTCAATTTTGAATTTTGGTAAGAACAACTTTACTTCAAACCGATGCTCTCTTGTTTCATTCTCGAAGTCGAATACGAGTTTCTCAAGATTTTCTTCAAAGTTTTTTAAGTCGCCAATACGATTCGGCATTACGATCAGCATACAGAAATCAGGATCCTGAATATCCGATTATAAAAACTTTAAGATTGAACATATGAAACAATGATAATTAATGCACTTTCAATACTAGTTTACATTACTTGTTTCGAGTACCTGATATGGAAGAGCAATGCATTTGGCATTAAATTCTTCGAGATCTTTATAAAACAGATAAGCTTCTAAAACCATTGTAGGAACTTGTAGAATCACTTTATCATCAACATGAAAATCACGAGTTTTTGTTTCCTCCGGATCAAACTGGTGCATCCACGTGGCTTTAAAATATACTGCATTTAATAGCATCAGTGATAAATTTGGAACGATGTCGTCTGCAAATAACAATTCGTATTATTGATATTGCATAAATGTACGCTGTAGACATAATACGCACCTGACGAGACTAATTCCTGAATTTTGCCTTGGGTTTTATCGTTACACCATTGATTAATGATTTTTGCAGATTCTGTGGTTTTTGAAAAATCTAATGTGGCGCAGTTCGAGTAAAAATACGTAGCGGCAACAAGACTAAATTCTTCTTTGATTTTTGTACTTTTCGCAGCGTAAATTTGGTTTGCAATTTGAACAGAAGAATCGGAACTATCCTGTAATATTAATCGATAATTTTCAATGAATTTTATTTCTTGTTCTATTTAAATTCGAATAAAAAAGTAATTCCAGGAAAGCAGGATTAGAAACAAATTACTCGTAATAAATGTAAAATCATATTTAGACGAATTATCACGTATACAAAATGTAATCAATTATCTCCACAAAATCAACTTTATAAATTAATGGTTTATATTATATTATTATAAGATATATATTATTAAATTACTAAGCTTTCCTCTGTATCTATATTGTAAATTATATACATAATGATATCCGTATATTTCGCTCATGCAATTTTAAATAAATAAATGAAAAAAATATACAATATAAATGACTTTACAAAGATCTGCAATAATTCCTTTGATCGTGCATGTTTCTGACTCACCCCTAGAATGTTAATAAGGCTTTGAAACCCTTCGTGAGCTTGAGAATCACTTGCTGGCAGATTCAAAATTTGGCGCATTTCTTCAGCAGTATCATCGGCAGCGCCGTAAGCAGCTAACGAAAGAACTAAATGAGCGCTCAGCGCAGAGCATACAATATTCTCATCAGGATGGTCGGTAGCTAAATTCTGCGACAAATCGTATGGCAAGTTAACTTAAAATTACACGAATCTTCAAGTGCATCTGCAGCCAATGTACCTTGTAAAATTTGCTGCCGAATTTTTCGATACCTGCCACAACGCTTTCCATAGTTTTATCTCTCTGCAGTAAATAGAGTGTTCTGTTCCCGATAAGCGCGCACCGGTAACTGACAGACTACTGGTAAAATTGAAGTAATCGGACTGGCAAGGTAGGGATTCTCAAGTATCGGTTTTTACAGCAGTAAAAATTTAATGCCTTGAGAGAAGTTTATTATTATTACAGCATCCACTGTAATAATAAATTCAGATTTAAATAAATAAAATTTTTCAATATAGTAGAACTATAGCAGATATTTGCCAGACCATTTGCCAGCTTCGAGGCAAATCTGTGAGCAGTGCGAAGACAAATAAAGCAAGTGCGTCATCGACCCGCAACTTTGGGGACAAATATGTGTTATTTAATAAACTAAAGATTTCTTTATGGTATTCATTCCTATTGAAAGTGTTACCTGGATCTCACCGGAACTCCATTGGAATCCGGAAGATGTTTTCAATAGAAATATAATATAAGAAATTATATAAGATTTTCACGTTGAAGGAATAGGTGACACTTTATTTAATTATTATAATACTAAAAGATCAAAGTTGTAGTACTAATTTAATATTATAGATTTATTATGATGCGGATACATTATAATCAAAAGTATAAATAAAACTTAAAGGTAATAGCAGTATAGAGTACAAACTTATAAAACAATCATGTAATTTACAACACACTTGACACTGGGCGCTACCACGCCGCACATGTAATAAACTACTTAGCTTTTACGAAAAAAATATTTGCAGTTTTTGAAAAGTGCGTTTCTGTGTTTGTATTGTGAGTGTAGACCGATGTAACTTTTCCATAATAGGCACCACAATCATTGCACCATTGATTAATGATTTTTGCAGATTCTCTGATTTTTGAAAAATCTAATGTGGCACTTTGAGTAGAAATACGTAGAGCTGTGATTAGATTCAATTCTTCTTTGACTTTTGTAGTGTCTGCAGCGTAAAGCTCGTCATTCCTTCGAAACTCTGACTTGCCTCGAACCGCTGCTGCGCCTCTTGATTCTATTTTTTAATTATTTATTTGAAATAGGGCTCCAAATGATTAAAAAATATATCTTCTGGAAATGTGCTGCTCTGCTTATAAGTCTAACTATATAATACTTGCTGAGATATTATATGTTGCTTTAAGCTTCCATTGTGTTCACTTCCTTAAAAAGAAAGCTTTGTAGTGATACAATTTTCAAATTCGCATTTTGATGAATGTCCGCGTTTCCGTGTAAGAAAATGATGCTTTTGAAAAATGCGTAGTATAAAATTTTGTCTATGTTGCAGCTCCTAAATGCAAGCTTACTACTAAAATTTTGTAAGACGTATGACTGATTATGTATCTTTGGAGCGAATCGGTTGGTTTTTCTTCTTTAGTAATTACGAAGTTAATTAAATTTTTCTCTTTTTTAGAAGAAAGTTGGACAAATTCCGTTTATATATTAGACTTCCTGCATTCGAGAAAGGCCAATAATGGGATAATGGGAATAATAAATACATACAGCCATTAAGAAATTGATTATTTATTGCCCAAGAGGATTTGTTACGCGGCCACAAAATAACGTTGTATTCTTGTATGATACTTTGTAGAAAAATGGTCTGTTCACGTTAACTGGCACAATTAATGGTTCACAACACATCAGTATGGTGATATCTAAAATAAAATATTTTATTTTACTTTCTTTAATACGCACTTCTCTGAAGAACTAAATGCATTTTTACATATAATAATTGATCTGATATACATCTATAATGCTATATTGCTCTACAAAATATTAATCGCATAAAAAATTTATGTAAGCTTTGATGATTTGATATTTTTTAATTTGAAATATATTTACAATATATGTCAAATTATTTCTTAAAATTAATAGTATCTTCCGTGATAGAATTTCAATCCGCAGCATGACTTGAGACTGATAAAAAAGCAATGTCGAAAATTTGATTTAACATTAATGACTAGTTGGTGAAGCTACCCGTCCAGTGAAAATAGTAAGATCAGTTTGGTGATTTACGATGCGATACATGAAAGGTCTGTTCACGTTTATCTTATGAGGGCGACTGCACTTATGTACTAGGGAACCTAGTTTTCAAAATTTTTGCTTTATTATAACTATTCAATTAAAAAGAAAAGCTATCTAAAATGTTAAGCGCGAAGAGAATTAAGTGATCGCTGTAGAATCCAAGAAAGTTTAAAAAAATTTGCGTTACGAAAGATTCAAGTAACATGATTAATCTTTCAGGAAATTGAGAGACTATCGAGATAACTGACCCAATTAATTTCTAACGCAATCTCAGTCCCTTTTTACGACTCGTTAAGTCTAAATTAACATTTCAAATAAAAGTCCTCGTATTTTATTACACACTGAAAAAATGTATCCAAATGCAGTTTTTGGGAAACTTTTTTTAAACCGCCTATATCGTAGAGTTCGATATGATTTTGGAGACTGGAAATTATTTCAAGATTGACTTTCAACAGTTTACTACCATTTTGGTTGCAAAATTAGTTTTTCAGATAACTCTTCTGAATTCTTAAATAGACAGATTTCGAGAAGAACAAAGAAAATTTGTGTGAATTATTATTACGTGACTTGAAAAGTGAGCTTAATGAAATAAATAAATGTATGCAGTATTCTTAGAGGATCTAATAAAAATAATAATTCCGAGAAGAAAATTGTTGATATAATTGTTAATACATAACTTACCACTTAACGTAGTTGCTTCAGTTCCTTTCTCATTGACTTCTATAAAAGATTTCTGTACAACTTTGTCGACTTTTAATGGCTCATCAGAAATATTGAGGAAATTTGCATCATCGCGAAATATTTTATCCATTCCCATCTGAAATGAAAATGTAGCTTATATTATTGAAGATATTGCATTGATTAAAGGCGGACATTTAGAAGAACCTTACCTCGATTAGGTGTGGATTTAAATTTATCGTCGTTTCGATCTTAAATTTTGGCAAAGCTAAGTCTATCTTTGGTTTATATGACTTTAGATCATTGCAATCAAGATCAATTTTGTGGAGGTTTTCTTCGACACTTTTTAGCCCATCAATTTCTCTAGGAACAATGATAATCATAAGCAGGTCTTCATTCTGAAAACATACATTAAATGCTCTTAAATTTGTTCAGTATTTGATGATGTTTCAAAATTGTTCTTTTTCGCACCTTATATGACAGACCGATACAATCAGCTTCCACAGTTTTTAATTCTTTATAATAGATATAGTTTGATCTATGCATTGTAGGGACATTTATAGAGGTATTTTTATCGAGGTAAAAGGGCTTCAGATTTGTGAAACATTCCACAAATTTATCTTTCCAATTGCCTTTGAAGTAGACGGCATTTAACAATATCATTCGTGTGCTTTCATTTATACTATCTATAAAATAATGACAATAAACATATTACAACGTGCTTTAATTAAAAAGTAAGTAGTTCTTACAATTATTATTTGCATACCCGCTTCAAGTAATTCTTTTATTTTGCCGTTCGTTTCATTACTGCCCCATTGGTTGACAGAGTTAACTGTTTCTTTTGTTTTCGAAAAGTCGACTTTTTCGGCCTCTGATCGGAAATGTGTTCTTGTAATTTCCATGAATTTGTCTTTAACATCTAAGTTGTTGGCAAAGTATATTTTAGAAGCCATTTTTAAGACAACGTCTTCAATACCCTGTGGTAATTTAACATTAAAAGTTATTAAACTTTGAAAATGATTTGTTGTAGCCTTATAAAGTACTGCATGCCACATATTAAAATCTTAAACCGAAAGTATTGATTTTTACTAAGATATTGTGATCACGTTAGCAGTAAATATTACTCAGAGGATTCACTCATACTTTGCTCGAACAAATACTACCCCTTACTACTTCTTATTCAAGTCACATCTACTTAAAATGAAACTGAATTTTCGATCAGACGATTGCTTTAATATTTTTTTATCTGCATGTAGTAAACTATTTTAAATTATTTATCTTCGAAAATATTGTAAGCGTAAATTTTTTTCGCAAAGGATTACATTTCTTTAATAAGTATTTATTTAAATATCACTCATATTTAATGTACAAAACCCCATTAACGCCCAATAGTGCAAAAATTTTTGTTCATTTTCAAGTTATAATTTGATTAACTTTTGCCTAAAATATTTGTGTCAAATTACATACTTTTTTATGTACTTTTTAATGCTCTTTTCACATTTTTTAAATTCGTGATTAGAATGAAAAATTTTAAGCTTGAAATTCTACGACTGTGCATAAAAAAAAACCTGAAAAATTCAATAATTTTTTGTATTAAATAATTTTTTTTTATTTCGTCAAAGCATCGGAAATAGCGCCAACGTTCAACTGTCGGTGCATAAAATATGTATATGAAATCAAAAATCAGAATTTGAAAACTCTAATGAAGTCATCGGATTTTCGAATTTACTTTTTTCTGTACCTAATAAAAATTTGTTTAACGTTCTGACAAGCGGTATGGTATTCCACACAGCATGAAAGCTTGCTGCAAAGTTTCATAAGGTTTTGGTAAACTTTTGAAAACTTGCACCAATATTTCGTGCTGCGCGGGATCATACGCGTACGTTATATATCTACTACTAGTTGCGGGAACATTTATACGGAAATTTGCGCCAAAACGCATTTTTAAGAAAAAAATTCCGGCTGCCAGAACGTTAAATATTTTTAATCTGTTTTTTAACTGAATGACTTTCGGTAGTCTATGTTTTGAGGAAAGTAACTTATAATTTAACCGATAATTTTCAATCAAATTGAAACGAAACTTTCTCTGCGTTTATGCTTGTTGAACAGAAATTCCTTGCCGAAATTATAATATCACCAAAATAATAACACTTGCAACGCGTTGATTTTAAAAATTCTAAATTCGATTATTCCTAAAAAGAAAAGCACATCTTACTGACTTACAGTAAACTTTTCAATCAACTCTTGAAAACCCCGCTGCGCTTCCGAGTCATTTCCCGGCAGATGTAAAACTTCCTTCATCTGCTGCGCGGTGTCACCGTCAGCGCCGCCAGCGGCCATCGACAAAACTGCATGCGCGCTCAAGGGCGAGCTTACGAAGTTGCCATTGATTTTGCGAGCTAGATTCTACGAAGTTACGAAGTTACATTACACAGTGCACCGAGGATAGCAAAAAGAAAAAAAAATGCTCAATATTTACTTGGTACAACTGGACCATGAATTTCTCGGCGCTCCTGGACACGTGATCTAAAGCCGACTCCTTGCTCTCTTCCGTCATGTTTACAACAAGTGTTCTAGAGATGTTCTGTTGTCAAGCGCTGAAACAGAACTGCGAAACCGGTGGCTCGCGCCGGCCTATATATAGGTCGTGCGAAAAGGCGCGTCCGCCGACTGCTATAGGAATTTTACGATCGACTGGGGGGAAAACCTTGCGTGTGCATATAGTTTACTATTCTTTTGATTGGGGAATTTTGGGCGCCGGCCAGTCTGGATCTATAGTCGAGTGTTTGTGGGAAAGTACCGCGGCGACCTGCGCCGAGGAGCGCAAAAGTGCGATGATTCATCCTTTCGGTCGCTCATCTGAAGGAGAATCCTCTTTACGCTTGCAGGGCTTTTACAGCCGTTTTCAAAATACGTTATCTTTCAAGGAGCTTTACAAATTTTTAAAACGTCTACTGTTCCAATTGTCAAAACTTTTTCTTTTTGATGCTTTGTGCGTGCAATCGTAAAATAGAAACTACCTAATTATGAATAATAATTTTGAAACATTTTATTTGAATGTAATTTTTAAAATTTTTTATTATTTATAGGACGATTTTTTTTTAAAGTTAACATGAATGTGAAAAATTACTGTTTCGTTTTATTATTGATTTTTATATTCATTTATATTATTCCAATTTTGGAACGAACGAAGCCTTGAAATTTATTTTTGAAGCAGGCTCTTCAAATCTGTTTATTTATCCTCCATATTCCAAATGGTGGATAAAATCACTCTCAAATCTCAAACCACCCTTTAAATCTGACTCATAAAAGAAAAAAATTTAATTCTACTAATTCGTCAAGTTTTGGCAAAAATTTAAAAAAAAAATTGAAAATTAAAAATTTTAGAATGATCGAGAGTCTATCCACGACGGGTAACTTTTTTTAATGATCGTCGCTTAAAAATGCCTATTTATCTTATAATAAAAAACAAATTAATAATTAAATCTTATCAATAAACTGAACAGGAATGCATAAAATCATTATTATTATATTATATATTGTCCGTAAAAGCACTCATACAAATTAAATTACGGGAACTCCCAAGGTCTCATTTTACTGCGGAATATTTCCCTTTTCCCCAACCCTCACTTATAAAAGCACGCGACGTTCGTGTTTAAGGATTGACTCATGAAGCCTTCACTGGAATAGTTTGAATATGGACGTTCTCAATCGCTTTAAACTGGATTTTCAAGATAGCAGCAGTAAAAGTATTAATTAAATAATTAAGAAAGTCGACAAGTTTATAGACGATTTATACGAGATGTATGCAGTACTATTAACTCTCTTATAAAGATGTTGCATTTTGTGATTAGTATTAATCAGATTTTAATGAAATGTTTTCAAATTACAGGCCATAGCTAAAGAAGAAAAAGACAATTTCGTATTGTTCGGGATTTAGCAATTGTTTAATTCTCTCGTTATCGGCTTACGGAGCTAAAGAAGAGGCCGCAGAAGAAATGTGTCGAGTTTTAAATTTGCCTCATACCGACGAGTTTTATAAAGGGTTTAAGGAATTTATTGATACTGCAGTTAAAGAAAGAATTAAAAATATTAAATAAGTAGTTTTAAAACTAGATGTCTGAAGAACAATATTCTCCTTTTTTTCATCAACAATTTTTCTTGCCAAAGAAAGTCAAAATTGAAATAATTAATTCATATAATAATAATTATAAGCACATATTAATTACATTTTTTTAAACAAAACAAAATAATATTCGAAATAATTGTATCATCAATAGTACATTATATTCTTGAAAAGAACTAAAAATATTTGAATTTGTTTTTGCAGAAAGATGAAAACCAATGGAAAATTGTACCCTACATTGCGGCGATGATCGATTTTGTGGCGAATCTTATATTTTTTATTTTCACTAAAGCTGACATTCAGCCATGAATACAGACGGTTATTTAAGTCAACGAATACAAAAAGATTTTTATTCTAATTTCAGAAGAGATTATTCATATTCAGTTCAATAAATAAGTTTCCCATTTCAAAAAAAAAATAAAAAAAAAAAAATCAGCGCAGCAAAACATCTCCGAAAGTGCATGTAGCACTCGGTGACAATCATCGGACAATTCATGTTTACAAAAGGCCAGTAGACTTAGCCACCGAATCGAAGCAAATCGCTTCCATTCGAAATAATCCACATTCAGCAATCGAAATCATCTCAGTTCCCTAATGCTCCATGGATAGCCGGGCAGGCGGGTCGAATCGCTCGCAGGCCACAGTTCAGTCCGGGCCGCAGGCACCTGCACGTAACGCGAGCCTGCAACGCTTAAGGACGTTGGTGCCAAAAATCAATGTCGATCGAATCCTTTGAAATTTTACATATATATTGTAGACAATATTT